>NW_004624904.1:589007-616955 GCF_000247695.1 Heterocephalus glaber
TCCATCTCATTTCCCTTTGGGGTTTCTGTAGGTGATCTGGAAGTCTGGTTTTGAGACTTATTTATGTGTTTTCACATTTCGACTGGGGGGGTGGGGGGTGGCTGTTGGCGCCTGCATGGATTACCTTCTCTGAGCTGGGAGAGGTGGGACAGGGGCCAGGAGCAGTGGTAGGGATGGTGGCCCAAAAGCCCTTTCCTGTTGGCTGGGAGCAGTGGGAGGGATGGTGGCCAGGAAGCCCCTTCCTCTGGTCCAGGAGCAGTGGGATGGTGGCTCAGAAGCCCCTACCTCTGGACCGGGAGTGGTGGGAGTGTTGGTGGCCCAGAAGCCCCTTCTTCTGGGCCAGGAGCAGCAGGACAGAAGGTGGCCCAAAAGCCCTATCCTCTAGGCTGGGAGCAGCGGGAGAGATGGTGGCTGGGAAGCCCCTTCCTCTGGACCAGGAGCAGTGGGACGGCGGTTCAGAAGGCCCTACCTCTGGGCCAGGAGCAGCAGGAATCAGTACCGTGGTCTGGTGGTCTGTTGTCCTCTGCGTCTTTGTAGTGTGGAACCAGGTGGCTGTACAGAGGAGAAGGGGTGGGGGTCCAGTGGATTGTTGCAGGGGTGTGGGCTGATTCGGCTTGTTCTATGCGACTCAGGACCTCAGTAGGGTGTGCACAGACCTGCCTGTCTGCAGAGGGCTGATTTGGCCTGTTCCACATGACTCTCTGCTCTGATCTTTATAATTTCCTCTCTTGTATAAGCTTTGGATTCATTATGCTCTTCTTTTTCTAGGAGCTTGAGGTTCTGCATTAGGTTATTTATCTGAGTTTTCTCTGTTTTCCTAATATGGGCATTCACTGCTATGAATTTCCCACGTAGAACTGCTTTCATTGTGTCCCATAGATTCCTGTATGTTGTACTGGCATTTTCATTTACTTGTAGAAACTGTTTAATTTCTTCTTTAATTACTTCTGTGATCCATTGGTTGTTCAAGAGGGTGTAATTCAGTTTCCATGTGTTTGTGGGGGTTTTGAGGTTTCTTATGTTATTGATGTCCAATTTTATTGCACCATGGTCTGATAATATACAGGGGGTAACTTCAATTCTTTTACATTTACTTAGACATGTCTTGTGAGCTAGCATGTGGTCTATTCTGGAGAATGACAAATGTGCAGCCAAAAAGAATGTGTATTCTGATTTTGTGAGTTGGAACACTCTGTAAACATCTATGAAATCCATTTGTTCAATAACTTGGTTCAGTTCTAGAATTTCCTTGTTAACTTTTTGTCTAGGTCATCTGTTTATTTGTGATAGTGCGGTATTGAGGTCCCCCACTACAATTGTGTTAGATTGTATTTGGTTTTTCACGTCCATTAATATTTGTTTTATATAGTTGAGGGCATTTGTATTTGGTGCATATATATTTATGACGGTCATCTCTTCCTCTTGGATTGTTCCCTTCACAAGGATATAGTGACCATCTTTGTCTCTCTTAATTAGTTTTGGTTTGAAATCTACTTTGTCTGCAAATAAGATTGCTGCCCCTGCTTTCTTCTGGGTTCCTGTGGCGTGGAGAACTTTTTTCCATCCTTTTACTTTCAGTCTATGAGTTTCTTTTTGAGTTAGGTGTGTTTCTTGTATACAGCATATTGTTGCATTTTCGTTTTTAATCCATTCTGCCAGTCTATTTCTTTTGATTGGTGAATTGAAGCCATTAACATTGACAGTTATAATTGAGAGATACTGACTCATCCTTGTCATGATGTTTTATTTTTGTTGGCTCTTTTATTTCTTATTTTCCCCCCTTTCACTTTAGTGTCTTACCTTATGTGGTGCCTTCTCTCTGCTGGGCCTCATGGAGTTGTGTACTTCATTGTCTTTTTCTAGGATATTGCTTAAAATTGTTTGGAGTGCTGGTTTGGTGTTCACAAAATTTCTCAGGTGTTCTTTGTCATGAAAGTATCTAATTTCTCCATCGATTTTGAAAGATAATTTTGCCAGATACATCAGTCTAGGTTGGAAGTTATTTTCTTTTAGGGCTTGAAATATTTCACTCCAGGCTCTCCTTGATTTGAGTGTTTGTGTTTAGAAATCTGCTGTGATTCTGATGGGCTTTCCTTTGTAGGTGATTTGTTTCTTTTTCCTAACTGCCTGTAGAATTTTGTTCTTCTGTTGGGTTTCTGGCATCTTGACTATTACATGTCTAGGTGTAGATTTTTTTTGGTCATGGCTAGTTGGAGTTCTATATGCCTCACTTATCTGTATGTCCAATTCTCTACTTCTGTCTGGGAAGTTTTCTACTATTACTTCTGTGAACAGTTTTTTTTATGTCAATTGTAGTTTCTCCTGTTTTTTCATGGAGTCCTATGAGTCTTATGTTATTCTTCTTTGGATCATCTAGTAGTTGTTGGGTTGATTTCTCATGATCCCTTACTATCTATAAGAAATCTGTTTTCATGGTCCTTAACCACAATCCTCTCTTCTATATCTGATATTCTGTCTTTAGATTCTCTTAGTCTGCTCTGCATGCTTTCAATGGAGTTTTTAATCTTCTGAATATCTGTTTGAATCTGTTTCATGGATTCCATTTCTTTTGGCCGATCATGTTTCCCATTTCTTTCTTATGCTGGGCATTCATGGCTTCCAGCATGTTTCAGAGCTCATCTATTTTTTTTTTATCTTTTTCTGTTCTAGATCCTCTAATCATGTCTTTCACTCTGCTCACCATCTCTGTAGTTACTTGGGAGATTATTTCTGTCTTGAAATTTTCTAGAGCCTCATGCATCTGCTTTGTTACTTCCTGTGCTATCAGTTCAGGGTGTTCAAGTGGTTGCTTATCAGACTTTTCCACCTCGTTTTCTCCAGAATTTCCTTTTGGTGGCGTGGAAGCCTGTGTTTGTGCCTTGCTTAAGTGTCTTCTCATTTTTGTTTTTGGTACTGTCCTTGGTTTAATTGCTGGGTTGATATTTCAAAATTGCTTAATGCAGGTATCTTTGTTGCTTGTGTTTAAAACCCTTGTGGAATGATTGCTTTTCAGAGGTGTCTTCCAAATATAGCTTGTGTTTGGGCTTTGAGACTGTAATGACTCTGAGGCTATTTTATTTTCCTTATACCAAGAAGGAAAACTAATTCGATCAATCACAACATGTTGGCCCAAAAGACATAGTCAGCAATACCATAGCATCAAGCACAGCTTAGAAAATGACAATTTATGGTAGTTATTAATCTATCACATTTAACCATGTGAGTTAAATTAAAACCAAGGACCAACCCAATATAAGTTTATAATGAATAAAACTCTTCAATATAGCATCTTTCCCCTTCAGGGCGGGGGAGTTAAAAGGAGTTGGGGAGAGAGGGATGGGTAGAAAGAACAGGTAAGATTAGCGCTGAGGCCGGAAGACACAGAAAGATCACACAAACTCTAAGAAGTTGTTAAAGGCAAGAGAAAAAGGCAGAATGAAAGAACAGAGATGTCAATAGAATCACCTAACAGCAACAGGGAGGCTAGATACCAAATTTATTTTCCTTTCAACCTACTGATGAGGAGAAAAAAGAGAAGAAAAGAACAATAAGGGAGAAATCTGAATTCAGTGCAGAAAGGAACAAATGGAGAGATGAGGAGCAATGTGGGACAGTGAGAGAATGAGTGAGAGAGAGAGAAAAAGAAAAGATAAAAGAAAGAAAAGAAAGAAAAGTAAAAATTTGAAGAGTATAAAAAGTAAAAATTAAGAATTAAAAATAAGAGAAAAGAATTTTTTTTCTATTTTGCAAATAGCAATAGAAATTATGGGCCTCCTACAGGGTATGTCTCTGCTGTCACAGTAGGCAACATAGGAATCCATGTGCATATACGAGTAAATGAGTCTCAGCAAGCCAGCAGTAGACCAAGTACAGTGGTCTGATGCCTTTATTGTAGAGATTCTCTTTGCTTTTCCACTGAGCTTCAGTTTTCATCGAGGAGCCTGAGAAGCCCTCTTTCTGTTACTAACTTCTGCTCTACCTTGTGGCACTCAGGACAAGGGTCTTTATAATCTCCTGTGCCTCTGTAGTGTGGAACCAGGTAGCAGAAAAGCCAGAAGACCAGAGGCATGCAGTGGCGGGGTGGGGTGGGGACTGGAGAAGGTCAAAATTACAAGCAACAGTGGGAGATGTCCTAAGACTTGAGCAGGAAAGTATTGTTGAAGAAAGAAGATGCCTGCAGAGATGAGGAAATAAGGGCACTGGGACTCTAACAAGTGATGATACTGTGGGGAGGGCACTGCCCAACAGATGCCAGTGTCAGAGAAGGATATGTATATTGCCAGAGCTGGACACTGCAACCCCTTTCTCTTCCCACTCTTTGATGTACGACCAGTATTTCTTAAGGCCAAGTACAAGGAACAGTTCGCCAACAAGAACATTGGTAGGGTCACTTCTTGAGCGACTGAGCATTCTGCTCTCAGCAATGTCTGAAGCATTTCTTCTTATGCCTTAATGGAGGATTACTCTTATTGTCTATGGTTACAAATGTTAAATATGACGTATTTTGCCTTTTATGTAACCTGTGAGAAACATAGAAAAGTTAATGCATTGGACATCTCATGTCTAGTCTTATTTATCCCATATTTCTTTCCTGTTTCCTCATCAACTATGAATTATTTGAAAGAAATTTTCAGAGGTCATATCATTTATTCACTAATATAAAATGATAGACACCTTAACAATATAGTGAAAATACAATTTTCCTTCTTAAAACTTCATGCATTTGTTACTAGCAACAATTGCCTATTTAATCTTCAGATATCTTCATTTGTGTTAATTTTTTATCTTGGTCCTCCAGACAAATTAGCTCCATGTGTGTGTATTTGGTTTTTATCTTTTCAATATCTTAGAAGCTATTAAAAATTTAGACCGTCCTTTCATTTTTTGCTTGCATGTTTTCCTTGCATCCTGTTTGTTCAAGAACCCAAGTTAATTGTCCGGTGTTCTTTCAGTGTTTGGCTTTATGCAACTGCATGTTCATGTGTTACTTTAACATGCTACTCTGTCCTTCATATTTCCTGTACACTAATATTTAAAATTAGAAAAATGTTAAGATTCTTTTATATATTGAAATATTCCCAGTATAAAGAGTAAATTGCATATTTAAGCATTGTTATTTACACATACTCTTATACATTTACAAGTTAAATAGATAATACATTTCTAAAAATTCATAAGCTTTGTAATACATGTTTAAGGAAGATAATACATGCTCTGGTTTATTTTCAGCTACACAGATCCTAACATGTAGGTTAGCAATCATGTTAGTCCCTGGTGCATCTTTAATCTTTCTATTCACTTAGTTGGGTAGGTTTCTGTGCTTAGTTGGGTAGGCTTCTGTTCCTAGGTCACATATGATATGTCTGCGTGTGTTCATTTGTATGTGTAGGAGAAAAAGCATCTGAGAGAGATGAGATAGGTTTACAGGTTTAGAGAAAGAGTCCTCATTGCAGAAAGGAGGACACATAAGTAAATAAATGAAGTGTGTGTGTGTGTGTGTGTGTGTGTATGACTGTGCGTTTTGTGTATATAATATGTGTATATATTGTTAGGGTTTGGATATAAAATGCTTCTCAAAAGTCTCACATGTTCAGCGGCAGGAGTCCAGGAAGGTGATTGGATCATGTTATACTCATCAACAGTTTAGTCCACTGATGAGTTCATAGCTGAGTGTGCTATTAGGTGGGGAGGGGTAGTTGGAGGAGATGGATTGCTGGAATGTGCTTTGACTCTTTCTGATCTCTCTGCTTCCTGGCTGCCATGGGTTGAGATTTTCCCTATCAGGCTCTCTGTCATGCCGTTTCTGCCTCAGAGCCAGCTGAACCCTCTAAAATCATGAGTCAAATAAACCTCTTCTCCTTTATGTTGTAGATATCAGATATTTTGTCCCAATAATGAAAAAGTGACTAATTATGTTCTTTTCCAATTATGCTTGTGTTTGTGTTGTGTTAACTTTTTCTCCCATTTCTGTTTTCTCTTGATTCTCTTTTAATACTGTCTGATCCCTCTTTCGTAAGCATGAGCTTTTGTCTACCTATTTCTCTTTGTCTCTTACTGATCTCAGCAAAGGCTTTCCTTTGTGTGGGGCTTTCAATTTGGTCTTATTTCTAGTCTATCTTGTTTTTACTCTGTCCTTATCTGACCTCTGAAAGGTAATATTTTATCCTTTACTGTCTCATGATATTTTCCCCTAGTTTTCTTATTGTCTGGTGTTAATTTTTGCTCATATTTTACTGTGCCCTTTTTCAGTTGATTGTTTTTATGTCCCTTTTCTTTTCTTATTCCGTTTTTTGGGGGTTTTTTTGGTGCTGGGGATCGAACTTGGGTCCTTGCACCTGCAAGGTAGGTGGCGGAACCATTGAGCTAAATCCCCCGCCTCTTATTATTTTTAATCTTGAAATGCACAGCTCTTTTGTAGGTCCTGCAATGTTTCCTTCCTGACAAATCCTCTTTTTTGGATGAGATGAACACATTTTTAGACCTGACATTGGCATGAAGTTTTCTGGGAGAGGGGATGAGGCCATTTATAGGCTCACAGGAATTCTCATGATGACACAGTGCTATGTGACTTATTCTTTTTTTTTTTCATTTAGACAGCCCAATGAAGAGAACTGCACAGTGGCTCATAATCCAGTTTCTCTGTTTTCTTCTCCTCACCTCCAACATGCTATCAGTTTGTCTTGCTTTTGCTGCCTTATTCAGCTCTGCCTTCATAGTTCTACAAATTTCATGACAAATGGGGACCTGCCTCCCCCTTACATACCCAGTTCTGATGGTTTCAAACAAGGACTTCCTGGATCTCCAAAGGGCAGACATGCCCTTTATATTGATGCAGCTTTATATTGATCTAGCACAAGTTTTATGAGTCAGCGGTGCCTGGAGTGTAGTAAAACCTCAGTGTTAGGCTTTGTTTCATTTTCTATTGAGGCTGCCCTGTTGTATGATGATTTGTTTGTTGTGAGAGTGTTGCTCTTCACTAGCTCCTTTGAGATTTTCAGCTGTAGTCACAGTCTCTCTCAGATTTCTTGACATACTTGTTTTCATTTCTCTATTTCTGTAAGAAAGTTATTTATTTATCCTATGGATTTTAAAACCTTTTATATTTGACTCTTGAGGGTGGAGTCTGCCTTTAAGTTTCTTTTTCTGTGTTGTTTTTTGGTCACTTCTGAGAGGGGAAAATGCCTCCGTTTCTCTCAGTAGGTTCAATTCAGAAGCCACCCATTCGTTTGTTTATATTTAAATGTTCCATTATACAAATTATCAAACTAAAATTTTAAAATTATTTTTATTTCCTGCTTCCTAAAAAACAATGGAACTCAATTCAGTTGTCATTGGGGTCACAGCTTCTCTCTTCCCTACTGCCATTTTGAGTTACCTGAATGTTTCCCACAGACTCTCTTGTTGTCATTAGAAATTTAATTCCAAAACATATTTGTGGTTTTCTCAATGTAAAACTATTTTATGGCTTACATAAACTTTGTTATTAAAATTGCAAAGAGGTACAATTAAAGGTATTAATATATAAACCACCATGGATCAATAACCAGCTTAAAAATGATCACTATTTTCTCATTACTGTTTCATGTAATTTTCTTACTCTTCTTACATCTAACTCCTTTTTTTTTGCTGAAGTATCTTAAGGAAATCTAGAATCAAGTCACTGGTAAATATTTGTATTCATGCCTAATAGTGAATTTAAAATCTGACTGCATAAGAGTGTTGTATTTACCATAAATGAAAATCATCCCTTAAAGACATCTAATCCCTACCTCATAATTTAACTCTCTAATTATCTCAGTGATGTCTTTTTTTTTTTTTTTGGTACTGGGGATCGAACTTGGGTCCTTGTGCTTGCAAGGCAGGCAGTGGAACCACTGAGTTAAATCCCCGGCCCTCAATGATGTCTTTCTATAGCTGATTTTCTTGAAGCAGCATCTGAACTAGATTGCATCTATCTGTTGCAGCAGTCCCCAACATTAATTCCATCAAAGTTTCATTTTGGAGAAGTCAATTTTTCCATTGACAGGAGATTGGGTGGTGATTTTAGTATAATTCAAGGGCACTACATTTATTATGTACTTTATTTCTATTATTATTACATTGTAATATATAATAAAATAAATACACAGCTCATCATAATGCTTAATCAGTGGGAACCCTGAGTTTGTTTTCCTGCAATTAGATGGTCTCCTCTGGGGTGGATGGAAGGCAGTGATACATGAAGTGTATTGCTTATGTCCAGTCTACCATATTTTGGTTGCTGTCACTGCAGAAAACCCTGCTTTGAAAAGATAAGATATTGGAAATGAGAGCAGGCTTTTCAGAGTTTTTTTTTTTTCAATCTCAGGATATTCCACCTGGACTTTAAGCCAGAACATATGGAGATTGGAAGTTGTCTCAAACAAACTTTTAAGCCCACCATCATCTATGATCTCAAGCAGTTGATCCTCTTCCAGCATGGATAAAATTGATTCTCTGACTTATTCACAAATGAGTTGTGGATCCATTCAATTCCAGTCCAGTGGTCTTTTGTGATTGGAAAGTAATGCTCAAACTCTTTTTGAAGCTTAGATAGGTGATCATGTACCAGCTGAGAGAAAGAAGGCCCTGGTTCAGTTTCTTTCAAAATCTCAGCTAATGTTAGAAACATATCATAAAATCCCAATATTCACTCATTCCACCCATAATATCATTTTGGCTTTGAGTTCATTTACTTTATCTGCCAACCTGAACACAGTTGTCTTACTGATGTGACATATGCAACCTGCTCAATGAATTCAATTTGTTCTATCTGCATCACTGAAGTATGTTGCCAGGGGTTACTGTTTTTCTAAAAGAAATCTCTGGAGTGCCTCTCATAATTCAAAAACTCTGGCCTGTGACCTACTTTGGAAAGGCATATTACTTCTGTGTTTAAGAGAAAAATGTGTGTGTCTATGTCCATCTCATCACAGAGCTGGTGAACTGATGTTAGTTAAGGCATGTGCTTTAATGTGGATAATTTTAATCACATCCTACAAAATATTAAGTTCAGATGACATTTTCAGCTAATTATCATTTCTCTATGGATGACAATGTGTAGACTCACATTTAGAAGTGACCGCTTTGATAGTGGTGAAACCAGAAAGACATCCAGTCATGGCAGGCACTCTGTCTATGCATATACATACCAACACAAACTGACCAATTCAGTTTTCAGACGCTTGAATAGCTCTGCAGCTGTGGTGCTAGTTGGCACCAAAAGTGTATATATCCTCATGCACATCCTCCTAAAAATACATATCAAACAACAGTGACCATTGTTGTCATGTCGTCAACATTGGTAGACTCATCAACCTGGATTGCATAGCACAGTGACTCGTTAATCCTCTCTAACAATTGTGTTTCAATATCCTCTGCTATTTCATCAACTCATCTAGTTATGGTGTAGCTCAAAGAGAAACACATGCCACTTTTTGAACTTTAACCTCTGCTGAAAGTTGTTGACATATGTTGTTAGCAGCAGGCAGGATCAACTCTTCACCAGTAGTAAGGGGTTCTTCGCTTTAGCAATGTGGTAAGTCACCAAGAATGGCTTTCCCAGTGTAGATACGTTTGATGAATTAAGTGGTGGCCTTCAATAATTGCTTTTGTTCTTTGTATTCACATTTTTTTCTTTTGGAATACTCCAAAATGTTGGAGGTTTCATGCTTTGTTAGATAGGCAGTTGCCACATATTATACAAAGCTGAGGGTTGGGGATTATGTCAGTGGTTCCATCTGACTCGCAAGCGCAAGGTCCCGAGTTCGATCTCTGGTACCAAAAAAAAAAGAGAAAAATATACAATGCTGGCTGAGACAATATGAATCACCTGTTGCAACAAACCTGTAATTTAAGTATAACTCTTGGTATTTTCTTCTAAATGTGACTTCTTTTGTGGCAGTCTTAGAGTCTTCTGGTGTCTCATCATTGGATCTTCCCCCTTTTGAAATAAACTGTCCAGTGATGTTTGCTTTTTACTCATATCAGCTAGGGTTAACTTGTGGGCTTACCAAAACTATGACTGAGGAAAATTCACAGTATAAGAAAGAGATGTAGGTGGAAATGATACATAAAATAAAGGGCAGACCACTCATGGGCTAAAATAAATGCCAAATTCTGATTAAAGCCTGCCACGAGATGTAGCCAGACTATTGAAGTACATCAACTTACTTGCCATTATAATGTCTGCCACCAGATGTAGCTTAATTTTTACTTAACAGTCACAGGTAGAGTGTTGATATGAATCTGCAAGCAATTAAGTTATTATGGTCTCTGTGCAGTCAAACTTCTCTGCTAATGTTAATCTGTATTTGCAGCCATCCTCGGGTGCTAGCATCACCATCTCAACTCCATCTCAGATCAACAGTCATTAGGTGCTCATAAGGAGCCCACAACCTAGATCACTCACATGCACAGTTCATGGTAGACTTCCTGCTCCTATAAGAATCTAATGCCACTGCTGATCTGATAGGAGCAGAGATCGGGCAGTAATGTAAGTAATAGGGAGCAGTGACAGATATAGATGAAGCTTAGCTTGTCTGCCTGCTGCTCACCTCCTGGTGTGTGGCCTGCCTCCCAACAGGCCACGAGTTACTTTAGCTGTGCTATTGTGTTGACTTAGTGTCCTGAATCAATTCAAAACATTTACCTTTCATGATCTTTTTGATTTTGGTAAAGAGCCAGAATTCCAGTGAGTAAGGTGAGTGAAGATGCACAGTAATGTTTTTAAAATGGCTCTTGGCAACAGTATTGACTATATTTTTGATAACACTAGTAAACACACTCATGAAAGAGAACTTCCAGAACTGTTTCAGAAAGTGGCAAGATCTGGCCTTGGAACAGTGGTGGAACCTGAAGCTGCCTGCCTTTCCGCCCCATGGAGTGACCCCCACTCCCTGGGATGTGGCCTGGCACTGTCAGGCCAGGGAGATGCAGGAGCAGCTTGGCATAGGAGGTTTCCAGAATGTCTATCTGTACCAGCATTGGGAACTTGATCTCAAAATAGCTATTAAGTCTTGGCACCTAGAATTATGTACTAAAAACAGAGAACAGTGGTGCCATGAAATCCAAATTATGAGAAGTTGAATCATGCCAATGTTGTAAAAGCCTGTAATGTTCCAGAGGAACTCAATTTTTTTTTAAATTAATGATGTGCCTCTTCTAGTAATGGAATACTGTTCTGGGGGAGATCTCTGGAAGCTACTAAATAACCAGAAAATTGTTGTAGGCTTAAAGCCAGATACTTTCTTTACTTGGTGACATAGGGTCTGGGATTCCATATTTGCATGAAAATAAAATTATACATCAAGATCTAAAACCTGAAATATAATTCTTTAAGATGTTGGTGGAAAGGTAATGCACAAAATAATTGATGTGGGATATGCCAAAGATGTTGATCAAGGAAGTCCCTGGATGTCTTTTGTGGGAACACTGCATTATCTGGCCCCAGAACTGTTTGAGAAGACTTACACAGCCACTGTTGATTATTGCAGCTTTGGGACAAATGGTGTTTGATATATTGCTGGATATAGGCCTTTTTTGCATCATCTGCAACCATTTACCTGAAGTGAAAAAATTAAGAAGGATCCAAAATGTATATTTGTGAGTGAAGAGATGACAAGAGGAGTTTGGTTTAGTAGCCATTTACCTCAGCCAAATAGCCTTTGTAGTTTGATAGTAGAGCCTATGGAAAACTAGCTACAGTCGATGCTGAATTGGGACCCACAGCAGAAAGGGGACTTATTGACCTTACTTGAAAGCAGCCAAGATGTTTTGTATTAATGGATCATATTTTGACTTTGAAGATTGTGCACATCCTAAATATGGCTTCTGCAAAGATAATTTCTTCTCTGTTACCACCTGGTGAAAATCTTCATTCATTACAGTCTCGTATTGTGTGTGAAACTGGAATAAATACTGATTATCAAGAGCTACATTCAGAGACAGGAATTTCTCTGGATCCTTGGAAACCAGCTTCTCATTGTGTTCTATGTAGAGTTAGAGGCTATGATGGCTATATAGTTTATTTGTTTGATAAAAGTAAGACTTTATATGAAGGACCATTTGCTTTCAGAAGTTTGTCTGTTTGTGTAAATTATTGTACAAGATAGCAAAATATAGCTTTCAATTGTATAGCTATGTAAAGTATGGGCTGAAGCAGTACACTATGTGTCTGGGCTAGAAGACTATAGTAGACTCTTTCAGGGACAATGAACAGCAATGCTGTCTTCTTAGATACAATGTCAACTTGACAAAAATGAAAAACATTTTGATCTCAGCATCACAGCAACTGAAAGCTAAATTTCCTTTGCACTTGCCTAAATATGTTCTGTGAGCAAGTATGTGGTCTGTTTTGGAGAATGACCCATGCGCAGCTGAAAAGAATGTGATTCTGATTTTGTGGGGTGGAACACTCTGTAAACATCTGTTAAGTTCATTTGTTCAAGAGTTTGATTGAGTTCTAGTATTTTGTTGCTTGTTTTTTGTCTAGTTGATCTATCTATTTGTGGCAATGGGGTATTGAGGTCCCCCAGTACTACTGTATTATTACTTATTTGATTTTTCATGTCCATTAGCATTTGTTTTATATAGTTGGATGCACTAGTGTTTGGTGCATAGATATTTATGATTGTCATCTCTTCCTCTTGGATTGTTCCCTTTACAAAGATATAGTGTCCTTCTTTGTCTTTCTTAATCAGTGTGGGCTTGAAATCCACTTGGTCTGCAAAGAAGATAGCTACTCCTGCTTTTTTTTAGGTTCCTGTCACATGGAGTATTGTTTTCCACCCTTTAACTTTCAATCTATTAATTTTTTTGAATTAAGTGTGTTTCCTGTATGCAGCATATTGTTGAATCTTGCTTCTTGACCCATTCTGCCAGTCTATTTCTTTTGATTGGTGAGTTGAGACCATTAGCATTGATTGTTATAACTGATATGTATTGACTTATCATTGTCATGACTTTTTCTTTTCGTTGGATTCTCCCCCTTTGCTTTTATTTCTTGTAGTGCCTGGTGGATTCATTCTGCTGGGCTTCCTGGAGTTGTGATCCTCATTGTCTTTTCCTAGGATTTTGTCTAAAATTGTTTGGAGTGCTGGTTTGGTATTCACGAAGTTCCTAAAGTGCTCTTTGTCATGAAAGTATCTTATATCTCCATCAATTTTGAAAGATAGCTTTGCAGGGTACATCAATCTGGGTTGGAGTTTGTTTTCCTTTAGGGCTCAAAATATGTCACTCCAAGTTCTTCTTGCCTTGAGGGTTTGCATTGAGAAATCTGCTGTGATTCTGATGAGCTTTCCTTTGTATGTGATTTGTTTCTTTTCTCTAACTGCTTGTTCTTCTGTTCAGTTTCTGGAATCTTAACAATTACATCCCTATGTGTAGATTTTTTTTTTTGATCAAGGCTAGTTGGAGTCCTATATGGCTTACTTATATATATGTCAAGTTCTTTTCCCCTGCTTGGGAAGTTTTATGCCATCACTTCTGTGAACAGTTTTTTTTATGTCATCTGCACTCTCTCCTATTTCTTCATTGACTCCAATCAGTCTTATGTTATTCTTCTTTGCATCATCTAGCAGTTGCTGGATTGATTTCTTGTGGTCCCATACAATTTTGAAGCAATTTTTCTTTCCCTGGTCACAAATTCCAATCTTATCTTCTACATCTGAAGTTCTGTCTTCACATTGGTTCATTCTACTGCATAGACTTTCAATGGAGTTTTTAATCTCCTGGAAATCTGTTTGCATCTATTTCATGGATTCCATTTATTTCCTATGTTGGGATTCCATCATGTTCCTCAGCTCCTCTATTTTTTTATCTGTGTCCTCTGTAGATTTATTAGTCATGTCTTGCACTATGGGCACAATCTCTGCTGTTATGTGAGAAATTATTTCTGATTTCATTTTTTCCAGGTCCTCTTTCATTACTAGTTCAAGGAGTCCAGGTGGGTGAGTATCAGAATGTTCCATCTCATTTTCCTTTGGGGTTGCTGTAGGTGATCTGGAAGTCTGGTTCTGAGGCTTGTTTACGTGTCTTCTCATTTAAGTGGGGGTGGGGGGGAGGGGATGCTGCAGGCACCTGCGTGGCTCACCTCCTCTGTGCTGGGAGTGGTGGTAGGTTGGCCTGGAAGCCTCCTACTCTGTACTGGGAGCTATGGCATGGTGACCCAGAAGCCTCCTCTGTGCTGGGAGCTGTGGCACACTGACCCAGAAGCCTCCTCTGCACTGGGAGCTGTGGCATGTTGAACTGGAAGCCTCCTCTGCAGTGGGAGCTGTGACATGGTGACCCAGAAGCCTTCTGGAAATGCATGTCTGATGGGAAAGCAGCATCTGTTTCCCTATCATGGTAGAATTTCATAGAAATGTTCAAGATCAGTGCTTCTTGTTATTGTTTCCATATATTTAGTTTGTAGAGGTTTTAGTCCCTAATCGACTGGCTCCAAGACAGAGTGGCAGAGGGGCAACAGTTCATGGCAGTGGAATACAGCAAAGGCAAAATTGAACTTCTTGAAGAATAAATCTGACTTCCTTCTGTTTTACTCACCAAGTGCTCTTCCTGTTGTCATAAGGAGGCACCTTAATCCCATTTTAATTTTATGGCACATTTAATAGTATTCCCTTCTTACAAAGAGATTGTGCATCTATGCCTAAAAAAAGAACTGAAAGTGACAAGAATGATGGGATAAGTGTGTTTTGAGGGTGACTAATGAAAATGTCTTCTATTGAAATAAATTTTAAAACTTTTTTATCACCCCTTGTAAATCATCTTCAGGGGAAACTTTCCCTATCTCTTTTGAAATACCTTTGTAGTGATGTTTCTAATAGCTCTCTAATATGTGCTCAACACTTAAAAATTCAGACAGTATAAAAATTTAAAAGAGATACATGTCAGTAAGCCTTAAATCAATCTGAGATTACAGATATTATTTTAGCATATATCCTTCAGTTCTCTTCCTACTCCCAGAGTTTTGTAGCTTTGCATACAAAACTAGTGTTAATTTTAAAAATACAGGTACCACTTTGAACCCCTTAGAATTTTAAATGAAATTGCTATTTTGGAATAGTTCTAGATATATAAGAAAAATCATGAAGATAGTACAGAGAAGTCCTATATCCACTACACTTTGCTTCTTCTACTATCAATATAGCACAACGGTATGTTACATTTGTCACAAGTAATAAGCCAGTGTAAATATATTATCAACTAGCACAGACTTCATTCACATTTTCTTAGTTTTTATCCAATGTCCTTTTTCTGTTTCAGAATCCTATAAGAATGCTACATCACAACCTCATTGTATGTCTCCTTAAGCTCCTCTTCTCTGAGATAGTTGTCAGATTTTTCTTGTTTTGGTGACCTTAAAAGTTTGGGGGAACACTGGCCAGTGGTTTTAGAATCTCCTTAGTCAGATTTTGATGTTTTGCTAATGATTAAACTGGGATTAGAGGGCTTTGAGAGGAGGATCACAGAGGCAAATTTTCATTTTCATCATGCTGCATGAAAGATAGATGCTATCAACACAAGTTATGACTGCTGTTATTAATGTTAGTCACTTCGTTAATGGAGTGGACTCAGACTTCTCTACTGTAAAGTTATTCTATTACCTCCTTTCCTTATTGTACTTTCTGGAAGGAAGTCATTTATCACAGCTTTATTTGGAGGAGAGGATTTACATTCTGCTTCACTGAGGGAAGAATTATTTGGAATCCTTCTGCATGAGAGGTGTCTACCCTTTCTCACTGGTTTGTTTATTGAATCATTTACTTTTAGCTGTTTAGGCTTGTGAATATTTATTTCATACTTTGGGTCATAACTGAATGCATTTATTGATTGACTAATTGGCTTAAATTGCTCTAGTTTGGCCATTGGGAGCTTTGTCCATTTTGGGTTTTTGTTTGTTTTTGTTATTTTTGACACTTTCCTTACTTTCTGCCATGGCAAAATGCTCCAAAATTATCTTATATATTTCCTAAAATCAATTATTTCTCCAATGGATCCTCACTCTTCTTTATATTTGTAAGGTTCTTCAGAAAAGCAGAACCAACTAGACCTCAAGGTCTAAAAAGATTTACCTCAAGGAATTGGCTCACATGCTTATGGAGGGGGCAAATCCAAAATCTATAGAGCTGACCTGCCAGTTTGAGTGTGAAGGCTGGAGACCAGGAAGAACTAATGTCCTAGTTCAGAGTTGATGAGTAGGAGAATCCTCCCTCACTCAGAGGGGGCTCAGCCTTTTGTTCTATTGGAGCCTCCAGCTGATTGGATGGGGCCTGCTCACATTGGAGAAGGAAACTTTCTTTACTCAGACTACTGATTCAAATGTTAATTTCATCTGAAAACATTCTCACAGAAACACCTAGAATCATCTTTGACCAAGTACCCAAAGTACCTGGGAGTCTTTGTGGCCCAGTCATGTTGATACATAAAATTATCCATAACACTAATGTTGGGTAATAGCATTAGAACCCAAGATCTAGGCATAAGATGTGGACACTGCTACTGAGAATCAGTGCTTCTAGGCCCTGATAGGTGATACAGCAAAGAAAGGAAATATAGAGAGAGAGAGAGACAGACAGAGACAGAGCGAGAGGGGGAGGGAGGAAAGGAGGGGGGGAGAGAGAGAATGTAGTTACCCTTGTATTGGGGACCCTAGAGGATGTTGTATATCACAGAAAACCCACTAACTACCCTGCCAGCCCTTACAGAAGAAATTGAAAGTGCATGTGCAGCAATCTCAATGACCATGGTTACCCAAGCAGCATTTTGCCATACTAATAAAGGTCTGGAAGCTAATCGCCACAATTTTGAGAACCTCTCATAATTATAGAGTCCAAAGGTAACTTGTATTAATCTCATGATTTCTCAATAAATTTAAAATATTGATACAAGTTTTTCTTTTCTGAAATGTGTATACATTTTTGGCAGAATATATATATATATGATTATTAATACATAATATAAATTAATAATATATCATTATAGTCTTGCATATATATACACATTTCCATATATTGTTATGTGCAACCATTTGTATCTACATGAAGCTAAACATAAGTTCATACTGATGTGTCCAACTCTAAATCATGACCATAGGGATTATTCTAGTTACTTCCCTTGCTTATTTGCAACCTCACCCAAAAACTGAAAAATCTGGCTCCAACGGTGTGCTATCCATTTATTTGATTGTGTTATTTCACAATTTATGCTGTCATGGTTTATTTTAAATGTTATATTTATTTTTCCTATCAACTTGTATGAGATACAGTTTGTCCCAATATTGGGTGAAACATTATTCTAGATGTGCCTGTGAGTATGTTTTTGTGTGAGATTAACATTTGAATTGGTAGAATGAGTAAAGCAAATTGCCCTCACTAATGTGAGTAGGCCTCTTCAAATTAATTTAAAGACTGGATGGAACAAAAAGCTGAGTCAGAGGGCACTTTGTTTGCCCGACTGCCTTTGAGCTAAGGCATTGTTTTTTTCCTGCCTTTGGATTTAAAGGACTAAAACATAGGCTGTCCTGTGTCTTCACCTTTCTGATTTCAGATCTTGAGAACTTGTCAACCTCTAAAATCACAAGTGGCACATACTATCTATCTGTCTGTCTATCACCTATCTTGTTTCTCTGAAGAACACTGACTGATATTCAGGTATAATGTGTTCAGAATGCTTAAGCTATTTCTCTATGGGATCAACCTTATGAACTAGAAAACAGTGCTTATAAACAGTGCCTTTCGCCTGTGGCCTTAAAGATGTCTCTCATTTCCAAAGGTTCTTAGGTTAGCCATTTATCTCCCTTCCTCCTTCACTAGGGCTATTTCATGTATTTTTATGTAGTTCAATTTTTTTGTCTCATTGTGCACTCTATTGTGTGATGTTTCAGGTTATTATATTTTTTAAATGTCATACATTAATGTTGACTTTGTGGTATAGAATTGTATGGATTTGAGAAAAGGATAGGGTCATGATTTTACCACTATGGTATCATATGTCAGAGTTTCATCATTCTCAAAATGTCCTGTGTTTTGGCTACTTATCTTATAATTATCTTTTATCTAGCCACATAACTTTATTCAGTTTGTTCATGTTTACCAAATACCTTGCTGAGACTTAAATTGAGATTGTGTAAACTTTGTATATTAAGTTAGAAGAAAAGATACCTTAATAATATGGAGTCTTCCAAACCAGGACTAAGGCATATTTTTTCATTTATTTGCATTTTCAATTTCTTTCATCAGTATTTTATAATTTATATTCTTTACATATTTTGTCAGATTAAATCTAAGTACTTCATCTTTTGGTGATAGTGTGAATGGTTCTTGATTTTTTAAAATTTCGAATTGCAGTTCTTCACGTCTGGTATATAAGAAAAATACTTACTTTTGTATAGTAGCCTGTACCCTGCCACTTTGCTGACTATTCTTATTACTTCCAGGTTTATTTTTACAGATTCATCAGATTTTCTACATAAGCTAAAATGTCATATGAGGATAAAATAGTCTTATTTCTTCATTTCTAATTTGTTTTATTGCGCTTTTTTTTTTAATCTCATTACTCCAGTTAGACAGTACCATGTGAATAACAGCCAAGAGAAAGTACAGGCTTGATTTCTTCCAAATTCTAGGGGGAAATAATCCAGTTTCTCACCATTAAGTATGACATTAGTTCTAGGACTCTTCAAGATGTTCTTTACCAAATGGAAGACTTTACCCTCTTTCCTTGTGTGCTGAGAGGTTTGTGTTTATTTTAATCTGAATGGATATTGAATTATCTCATATATACATTTTGCATTATCTGAATGGTGTCATATATACTTTTCTGCATTATCAGATGATCAAATTGACTTCTTTTTTGGTAGTTTCTAGTAATGAATCATATTAATTGCTTCCAAATGTTAAAGTAGAATAAATCCTGCTTAGTCATGGTGCATAATTCTCTATATATTTGATAGTTTTCAATTTGATACTATTTTGTTAAATGTTTTTGTGTTATGTCCATACAATGTATTAGTCTGTAGTTTTCCTTTCTCAAAATGTTTTTATGCAGTTTTTGGTGTCATACTAATACTGACCTGGACAGATTGAGTCAGAAGTATTCCCCCTGCTTCTGTTTCCAGGGAGATGTTGTAGAAGTTTGATACCAATTCATTAGTAAATGTTGGTACAGTGAACCAATGAAAATATCTTGGCCCAGTTGTTTTCACTTTAAAAGGTTACATATTAATCAACGACTCAGTTCATTAATAGGTATGTGGACATCCTGATTATTTCTCCTTATGTGAGTCTGGATATATTGTGTCATTCAAAGATTTGGCTCATTTCATCAAAGTATCAAATTTATTGACATAGAATCCCTTGTACTTTTGCTGTATTACACTTTATATGTCTCTATATAAATTTATGTATATATATATATATATATATGTCCTGAGTATTTTTATTTGATTTTAATATATATGATATATATTACATATGTATACATATATAAGCACACATACACATGTACGCATGTGTTAATAAAGTTTATTTAACCTTACTGTTGTCTCTTGCCAAATGCTATATAATTTTCCTATCAGTTATTTTCCTTTCAATTATGCCTCCTTGCTATATAATAGTATGTGGTATAAGTGGGCTTAGATAATTTGTCACATATCTGCTATTGGAGAAGTCTGGGAAGAAAGTGAAGTGATCCCAATGCTGGAGCTTTCCTGTGCTGCTGGAGGAAAGATTACAAGTGAACTCAGATGGACACCTGTATAGCAGGATCAAGACTTTCTTTAAATTAGTAAATCCAAGAAAATCCCTCTAATGATGTGAGCTAGAATGTTAGGGAGATCATTGTCACTTGCAGAGGAACCATAGATTAACATGCCTTAGGAAAGCACAAGTTAACAACTTACCCACTCACCATACACTGAGTTTCCCTTCTCATCTATAGATGCCTAACAAAGCCAGTTCACTCTCAAAAGAAGCATAGGACAGTATCTTCTGAGTAATGTGGACATTGTTTCTTTGAGTCTCTGAGAAGTTTGGGGTATGATAAGGAGGAAATTTTCATTCTTGTTTTGCAGAAATAAGTGTCTCAGTCTGTTCCTAGCTCATATTTCAAATTTTTCTCAGTTGTGATGATTGTTGTGATGCAAATCCATGTCTGTACACCTTTCTGTGTTTGCACTTTCTTCTCAGATTGCAATTCTAGAAAAATAATTCTACCTCAGATGTATGTACCCTGTAATGGCTCTGGATACCTACTGTCAAGCAAGTTTATGCACATTAAGAAATTCTGAGCTGCATAATTTTATAAATCTGTTTTATTTAGCATTTACAAGAAAGCAGAGAGCAGAAAAAACATTGTGGGAGCACAAATTCTGTTCATCAGAGGACCAGATATTTGCGCTTTCACAGTTGCTGCATGGAAGGTTCATAGCTCAGGTAAGGTGGGAGTATTCTTGGGCCAAAACAAATTAGAATGGAGCTGTCTTTTTCTTGACTAGAATGCAAGCAGAGGTTTCTGGAATGAAAAGGGTAGAGATAATTCTCATGTAATGCTGAGCCTCAGGGACAGAACTATAGGGGCAAGAACTTGATAACTAACCAACACAGTGAGGCACCATATGAGAGTTCATCATGATGAGAATTAAGAGGTTGAGATTCTGAAGATAGTAAGAGGAACATGGGAAGAATAGGTACAGAGTGGAGCAAGAAGGCCCAATAGGCTCAGCTACTACTAGAGAGCAGAGGCAGAGGCCAGGGGAGAGAAGAAGCAGAAGGTGTTGTGACCAGAGGGCCAGAGCAGCAGGCCAGGAACTAGGCAGGATTTCAATGCTTGTAGTTCCTCCTTCTGGAAGAGGAGCTGATGCACTTGATGGTAGAAGTGCTGCCCCCAGTAGAGCTGAGGCTGCCACCAATGCTGATGCCTCTGCTACTGCCAGAACTGAAGTCACCTCCAAGGCTGTGACCAGAGCTGTAGGAGTAGCTGCTGCATCTGCTCAGGCCTATGCCACTGCCCATGCCACTTTCTCTGCCATGGCCACTAAAGTCAGTAGACTGCACCATGGCTTTGGAAAGGGGACAAGGACACAGGGCATGGTGAGCACATTCTGTCCAATGAACCCTGTCATAAGGGCCGGGGCAGGAGAGTCAGGGAAGCCAAGTACTTACAGATATTGACTGGGCCAACACCTTCACCATTCAGCCTAGAGGGAGAAGAATACAAGGAGGTGAGACCTAGAGAGCCATTCCCAGGAGCCTGTGGGAGCCTCCAGCTGGGGACAGTTTGTGAAGAGCCACCTTCCAAAGTTTCCTGACAGTGGACCATTATGACCATAGCTAGTGTTCCCTAATCTTGTGTTCAGTGACAGACACTCTATAGATGTCCCCAGAGAATTGAGGAGGCATGTGTGGGGCCCACCTGCACTCCTTGCCTTCCAGCAGCTTCCTGTAGGTGGTGATCTCCATATCCAGGGCCAGCTTAACATTCATGAGCTCCTGGTACTCCTTCAGCAGCCTGGCCATGTCCTGCTTGGCCTTCTGCAGGGCATCCTCCAGCCCTTCCAACTTGTTCCTGGCATCCTTGAGGACCAGCTCCCCACACTGTTCAGCATCAGCAATGGTGGCCTGCCCGTTGGCGCACTGAAGGGAAAGCAAGCAGAATGGACTTATAGTCTGGTACTTCCCAAGGGGTTGGCCCTGTGACTTCATTTCCACTGAGGAGCCTGCAGTTGAAAGAAACAAGCTTAGATTTAACATTTTCTGTCCCATATACCTGCTTTTTGACATGGTCAATCTCAGATCTCAGCCTCTGGATCATGCAGTTGATCTCAGCGATTTGCTGCTTGGTGTTCCGCAGGTCGTCCCCATATCTGCCTCCTGTGACCTGCAGCTCCTCATACTGTAGGTCAATTGAAGAGACAGAAAATCTATATGGGTTTCACGTACAAAAGAGGGTTCTCACCTGTGAAGCAGACGTGTAATAACCTTTATCTAATGGCTTCTTCATGAGTAACTTTACGAAAAGTTGATGTTGTACAGCTGGTAGGCACCTTACAACAGAGTCACAGATTCCCTACTTCTCTTAGGGACTAACAATGTTCTTTATTGTGTTCTGGGAATTAACATACAGTATGAAGCTTATGCAAAGGTAAATAATTCTTTATGGGAGCTTTCACCCTGCTCTGGGATCTTTTGCTTTCCAGGCATTGGAATAAATTTTATAAGTGTCTAATCTAATCATGTAGGATACACTTGCTGTAACAGGACTCATGCTTCCTGTAGATCCCCCCACCCAATGAAATCAGAAGACTTCTGTTATTTGAGAAGGTGAATGGGAATTCCTCAGCACTGCCACCTCACTCCTCACCTTGGTCTGGTACTGGGACTCAGCCTCAGCTCAGCTCCTCTGAGCAATCTCCTCATATTGGGCTTTAACTTCAGCCATGATGATGTCCAGGTCCAGGTTACGGTTGCTGTCCATGGACAGGATGACAGAGGTGTCTGAGATGTGGGTTTGCATCTGAGACAGTTCCTGCCTAACAAAAGGTGTTAAGGTCTTCTTTGCCTTGTGACACTTACAACACCAAGATGGTTCCTTTGGGGAGCTTATCATAGTTAAGAAGGGAGAAGGGAGATGGAGATGCTTACTGCCTCATAGATGGGTCTCAAGAAGTTGATCTCACCGACAAGACTGTCTACCTTGGCTTGCAGTTCAGTCTTATTCATGTAAGCAGCATCCACATCCTGGGGACAGAGGCAACAAAGTAGACTTAGCTGAGCCCTCCTGCTCAGGCCTTCCATCTCTATCTCCCTGGCACCTCCTCTCTTGGATATGATTGGGAGGCAAGGCCATGTCTCTTTCAGCAGAGAATCCTGAACCCTGATTTAGTCAGCTCACCTTCTTCAGGTTAACAAATTCATTCTCTGCTGCTGTGCGCTTGTTGACTTCATCTTCATATCTACGGAATGGGATAACACATTTGAGCCAATGTGTGGATAGAACTGAAGGACAGCTTTGAATCTTTCACTTTACACATGTGGAATATATCCAAATTCATCTTTCCTGCCACAGACAGCCTTAATGATGGTTTTTGTGCTGCCTAAATTTTATTTTTCTTTGGTCTCTCCAATCTCTTGATACCCTTTGTGTGTTCTATCAAATTTGTTGGTAGCCTTTAATTTGACTTTTATCTTCATAACATATTTAGCTGAGGAATTATGAGCATAGCTAGATCTGGTCTCCCATTAGTCTTTAAGCTTATACTTTGAGAAACTGAGCCCACTCCTCTTCTTCAAATCACTTCTTTGACATCCAGACTTGTCATCTGATCATTTTGAAGTATAATCTGGAGAAACTGAGCCCACTCCTCTTTTTACTCACTTGCTCTTATAGTCTTCCACCACGTCCTGCATCTTCCTCTGCTCTGAGTCCAAGTGGCCTCTCTATGCATGGACGGTATCCAGATGCCTTCCCAGGTTGTTGATGTACTGCTCAAAGATAGGCTCCAGATTCTGCTTGACTGTCTTGATGCCCTGCTCCTGGATCAGTGTCCATTTGGTGTTGAGAACCTTATCCTGCTGCTCTAAGAACCTCACCTGCTTGATAGCACAGTGTGAAGACAGAGAAATGCAGGTATTGTGCTTCAGTGACCCAGTCACAATTTTGCCTTCCATCCATATTGTGTCCTTAAAACTTTCCCAAGTGCAGGACATTTCTGAGAGCACAGGGGAGGACCAGAGTAAGGGACTGAACCTTGCTCTTCTAGGGAAGACAGGACTCTCATTTCTGGGCATAGCAAGAACCAGGAATAGCAGTGAAGGCTCTCAGGCCACTCCCCTTTGCCCCCATTAACACATCTGCCTTCCTGGGCAGGTCCCCAGTTACATGAGACACAGAGCTCATCACTTTCTACTCAAAACCAAGGAGCCATTGCAGAGAGGCCTCTTAATGAGAACTAAGTCTCTACTTCCAATCTACTTAAGAAATAAAGAGGGTCTCAAATCCAAGAGGCAAAAACGAATGGAAATGGCTACCACATGCAGATGTTTGCACAAAGCCTGAAAAGCCTTCCGTCTTCCCTCTATCTTTGGCATCTACTCTAGACTCCCAGTAGATTTTTACAAGGGTTACATCTCATCTTGTCAATGAAGGAGGCGAACTTGTTGAGAGTCTTGAACTGCTCATGCTCTTCAGTCCTCACTCTCTGGATGGTGGGGTCGATTTCCAGGTTCAGAGGAGTGAGAAGCCTCTGGTTGACCGTGACTTCTTGAATGCCTCCAGGGGGCACACAGGGAAACCAGTGCCCCCATAGTTGCCAAGCCCCAAAACACAACCAGCTCCATCACCATAACCAAATCCACTGCCAGCTCCACCTCCAAAGCCAAAGCCCCTGGAGTGGCAAACAGAGACACTACTGAAGCCAGAGTGGCTGAGCCCAAGGACTCTGGCTGAGCTGGCACTGAAGCCACGGGTTGCTACTTTGGCTCCTCATGGTGGTTTTGCTAGACATGTGTCCTGGGGCTGAGAGACTGTGCAAGGCGTGAGAGGCTGAGGGCAGAGCTGAGAGGAGCAAGTGAAAGAGATGGTGTCGGGCAACAGCTTATATATGGTTCAGATGGGCTAGGCTGGCTCCTGGAAGGTGAACTTGCTGATTGTGAGGGTTGAGCTTTACAGTGAGATCACACCTACATTATTAGCAAAGTTATGATATATTGAGATAACATTTTTGGCTTCCTTTAGTCAAGGAAAATTCTCCTACCTCTAGTTTGACTTGTTCTCAATATAGTAAGACAATTCTTCATTCACTATAGCTAAGAGTTAGTCACTGTCTCAAACAAAGGTTCTCCATGTCTTGCTGTGTATCAAAATATTCTAAGTGCTGTTATCTTCCTGGCCTGCAGAGATACTGAAGATCAAATGTTGCTTATGGTAACAGAAAGATTACTATATTCTTTCAGTGGTTGCAAAGGTTAAACACCCTTACTTTCCTTTACATAAAATTCCAAACAGGCAGGGAAACAAAAGAACTGCATAATTGGCTCCCCTATACCTTCACCCAGCTTTAACAATGGGGTCACATGGCCATCTCTGTGTCTTCCACACTTTTACTCTATCCACTCACTAACCCTAAATTATTTGAAAGGAATTTCTGGGTGCCATACTTTTTGGTAGATAATTCAATATGTGTCTAAGGGTAAGCTATTTAAAATACATGGTCAAAAATAACTTTAATGTCTTAAAATGTGTATATATTTATTCACCTCAAGAAGATATTTAACTTATAATATTAAACTTTCTAATGTCCTTGTTAATATTGTTTTTATATTTTGTTACCCATATCAGCCAAAGAAGCTCCATTCATATTTTGTGTGATATATTTTAAATAGTATGCATTTTAAATCAGTTAAATCATTTAATGTCTCATAATCTTTCTTGTCCTAATAGTTTATTTGTTTCAGAAACCAAATTCATTGTCCTGCGTGGTGTTACAGCCTTTATGCTTTTCTACTTTCATTTTCCTGGTATTTCATTGAACATAGTGTATCCATCATATTTCCTGCAAACTAGTAGTTAAAGTTTGAAAGTTAGATGCTTTTCCATATTCTTACATTCCCAAAGTGGATGTAGTGAATTTGTATTTAAGTAGTCAATATAATTCCTTACACATATATTTATGTATTTACAAATTGAACAGGCAATATATATTTGCAGAACAAAATACATGCTTAAGTCATTCCCCAGGCACCCATTTTCCATATATGAAAGCAGGCAGTGTGACTAGTTTCTTATGTAACCCTTCAGTACTTTTTTGCCAGATGGAGAGGAATCTGGTAGTTCTAAGTTCTTGCTGTCCCTCCCAAAGAACTGGCTGGAACAAACAATGAGCATAAAACAGTAAGGTTTATTTAAAGTAACAGAAGAAAAAGGAAAAAATGAAGAAGAGAAGTAAAAATGAAAAGTGAAGATATGTGCTCCACACAGAATGGGCCACTGAAGAAGCAGGAAGACAGCAGTGCCTCTAAAGTAAAGGACCATCATCTTTTCTATCTTTGTAGATCCAGTTCATCTGAAGTTGATCTGTGCATATATCCCAGCTGTGATTTGACAATTCCCCATGATTGACAGGTCCTGCTTGGTTCCTCCCTCCTGGAGGAGTTTATAAATATATGGTGTCATTTCAGTTTAAATGTTGGGTAAATCAATGAGTAATTGTATAGTCTAGACCTTTAATTTTTGGGAGTTTTTAATTAATGAATCAATTTATTCAGTAAGTCTGTGTGAATTCTGATTACTTATACACTATTTATATATTCTTTGTTATTTTCTAGGATTTGGCTAGCTGAATCTGAGTTACCAGGATTGTCATGTAGTTATTTGTGATATCGTTTCATTGTACTTTTAATATTTATGAAGCTAAATATTGTAATTTTATTTAAATCTATATAAAATACTTCCTGTTTGTGTTATGGTATATACTAGATAGATTTCTTTAACATTATTTCTCACTGGTACACATATGTATGGCAAGTGGGCTTAGATCTTGGAAGTCAATCATCACTTTTCTGCTGTCAGGGAACTTCTGGGCAGAAAGTGAAGCGGTTCCAATGTGAAAAGCCACCCACATTGCAGGGGGAGTAGTGAGAGGTGAACACAGCAGATGATGACACAGATGGTTCCAGAAACACCAATAGAATCCAAGAAAATATCCCCAGTGATATCAGAACCTGAGGGTTAGGAAGTTAATTGTTACCCATGGGACAGTGCAGATGAGCATATCCCTAGACGAGTACAAGTCGACTGACCAAGCTGGAACTTTATTGGATTTTCCCTCCCTCGTTCCTAAAAGTTAAGCCCCAATAGTTTACTCTGGAGAGAGGAATGAGACCACCTTTGTGAACAACATGAACTCGGCTTCCTTGAGGCTCAGTCAGAGACAAGTGTATGAGAAGGAGGGAGTGTGCTTCTTCTATCACCTGACTCAACAAGGAATTAGAATTTGAATTTAGACTCCAGAATTCTGGTTCCTAATTTGGCCAGCTGGTGGGCTCCAGGTTTCCTGTTTGTGAAGATGGTTATGATTACATCTTTTTGCACTTGCACCATTTCCTCAGGATGCATTTCTAGAAGTATAATTAGAGCTCAGAAGTAGGCACACTGTAGTTACTCTTGGTATCTTCCGTCAGGCAAGTTTCTAGTAATGACGGCAATTGTAATTAAAAGTCAAATATCTGATTCCTTTGTCAAATAGCCTTCATTTTATTGCTTTGCTTTAATCGTCCAGGGATGTTTCTCCAGCTGGGCACTTCGGCTTAGCACCAGCACAGGGGAACGGCTGTCTTAGAGATCAAGCTGGAGGGTCCAGCTGCTAATTTTTGGCACAGACACTCAAAGCAGAGAGGACAATGATGGTGAACTCGATTCCTCCACACTTGCCAGAAATTTAAATGGAATTTGATCTGAGAAGGGAAGCTGAACATCAAGGTAGCAAACTATTATTCATGGATCAAAGGAGATAAAAATTGTTTATCATATGAAAAAGTAGAGAACTGTTGGGATCAAGTAAGGCAACAGTGAGCAAGGTGTTATATTATAAATCTGCTTTATTTAGAAGTTATAAGAAAGCAAAGAGCAGTGAAGACATCACAGGGATACAGGTTCTGTATCTACAATTGTTACTACAAGAGTCTCACAACACGTGAGACTGAGAGCTAAGGGGAGCTGCCCTGTTCTTAAGTAGGTCCCAAGGAGGGTAGCACAGAAGTGTAGCACAGAGCTGTAGATAATTCTCCTGTAGTGTTCAAACTCAGTGATAACACAACACAGGTAAGAACTTGATAACTGAGCAACACAGTGAGGAACCAGATGTGAGTAAATCATGATGGAGAATCACAAGTTAAGATTCCGAAGGCCAGCAGCTAGGGAGGAAGGGATACACAG
>NW_004624904.1:636254-652123 GCF_000247695.1 Heterocephalus glaber
GCTCCTGGTACTCCTT
Organism: Heterocephalus glaber; assembly: GCF_000247695.1. Next base: position 636,271 of record NW_004624904.1, read on the forward strand.
CAGCAGCCTGGCCATGTCCTGCTTGGCCTTCTGCAGGGCATCCTCCAGCCCTTCCAACTTGTTCCTGGCATCCTTGAGGGCCAGCTCCCCACGCTGCTCAGCATCAGCGATGGCAGCCTGCAGGTTGGCGCACTGAAGGGGAAGCAAGCAGAATGGACTTGTCATCTGGTACTTCCAGGGGGCGGACACCGGTCCTTCACTCCCAGTGAAGAGGAGTCCAAGAGCCTATGGCTGCTAGAAACAAGCAGAATCTAACTGATTCTGTCTTGTGTACCTGCTTCTTGACGTGGTCAATCTCAGATCTCAGCCTCTGGATCATGCGGTTGATCTCAGTGATTTCCTGCTTGGTGTTCCGCAGGTCGTCCCCATGTCTCCCTGCTGTGACCTGCAGCTCCTCATACTGTGGGTTGGTTGAATAGACAGAAAATCTATATGGGTTTCATATACACAGAAGGGTTCCCTCTTCTGAAGCAGATAGTCATCACCTTGAAAGTTTTGGAAAAGTGCATTTTACATGGTTATTGGACAATGTAAACCCCAGTCACAGAACATGCCGGTTAGGAGACTATATACTGTCCAATTCTCTTAGGATCTGACAATGTTCTGTAGGGTATTCTGAGGAGACACATTCAGGGTACAGGTTAAGCAAGATGACTAGGTATCATTTCTCCTTCCTCTGAGTTCTTTTGCTTTCTAGATTTGCTATAAGTTCTCTAAATCTCTAGTCATGCACAGTGCACTTGGTGTGAGAAGACCCCTGCTGTCTTTCAGTAGGTCCCCCATGCCAGTGGATCAAAAGCCTTCCGGTATTAGGAGCATGGGGCCTGGAGCATGGGGCATGGATCCCTCAGCAGCTGCCACCCCACTCCTCACCTTGGTCTGGTACCAGGACTCAGCCTCAGCCCGGCTCCTCTGAGCGATCTCCTCATATTGGGCTTTGACTTCAGCGATGATGCTGTCCAGGTCCAGGCTGCGGTTGTTGTCCATGGACAGGACGACAGAGGTGTCTGAGATGTGGGTTTGCATCTGAGACAGTTCCTACAGAACACAAGGTGCTTTGGTCTTCTTTGTGCACAACACTTACAGAAGTACCAACATCCAGGTCTTCCTGCCTTGCAGGTCCCGTCAACGTGAAGGGTAAGCGGGTAAGGAAACTTACTGCATCATAGAAGGCTCTCAGGAAGTTGATCTCATCGACAAGACTGTCTACCTTGGCTTGCAGTTCAGTCTTATTCATGTAAGCCGCATCCACATCCTGGGGACAGAGGCAACAAAGTAGAGTCAGCTGAGCCCTCCTGCTCAGGCCTTCCATCTCGATCTCCCTGGCACCTCTCCTCTTGAGTGGGAGTGGGACACAGAAGTCTATCTCTGGTTCGGCAGAGAAACCTGAATCCCGACTTAACTAGCTCACCTTTTTCAAGGTCACAAATTCATTCTCTGCTGCTGTGCGCTTGTTGATTTCGTCTTCATATCTACGAGGCAAGGGTATACCACATTTGATCCAGTGTGTAGCTGAAACCCAAAGGCTGTCTCTGATCCCGTGTTTCCATAAATGGGATATATCCAGATCCCGCCACAGACAGACTAAACAATGGTTTTTGTTGTGACAGCATTTCTTCTTTTCACTCTACCCCAACCTCCCCTGACTCTCTGGCTTACATTTGTTTTGCTTTTGGCAATGGTTTTTGATTGCCACTTCTAGCACATGTTCTCCCACAGAGTTATGCGCACATCTAGACTTGTCATCCCGTTGTTCTGGGCTGTGAGCTGGAGAAACTGAGCCCACTCCTCCTTTTTCACTCACTTGTTCTTGTAGTCTTCCACAGTGTCCTGCATGCTCCTCAGCTCTGAGTCCAGGCGGCCTCTCTCTCCCTGGATGGAGTCCAGCTGCCTCCTGAGGTTGTTGATGTACTGCTCGAACAAAGGCTCCAGGTTCTGCCTGACTGTCTTGGTGCCCTGCTCCTGAAGCAGAGTCCACTTGGTGTCCAAGACCTTGTTCTGTTGCTCCAGGAACCGCACCTGGAAGGGGCGCAAGATGGTTATTTCTTAGACAAAGGCAGAAACCAAGCAGCGGTGTGTTGGCAGACCTCCCTGCAGTCTGGGCTTCTCTCCGCTGCATGGCTCTGAGCACACACAGAGCCTCAGGTTGAGAGTTTGGCCCTCTGCAGTTTCTCTTTTGCACCACACAGACCCACCAGGAAAATCTCATTATGGGCCACCCAGGACTTCTCACCACCTGATGTACCATCCTGATCAGAGGTTTTGAGCATTTCTTCTTCTCTTTCCAAGCCCAATCACAATTCGAGTTTAAAACAGTATTTTTGATACATTGTACAAGTTTCCATTATGGATATGATCTCAGTTATAGGGATATAAATGTTGCCTAATGATTAGATTAACATCTAACCTCCCATTTAATGCACATATCTCCTATAACACATCCCAGTCTCAGAGTCACTTTCTATTTCTGCAATAAATTAACATTTTTACATATTGTGTAACTTGCTCTAATTTTTCCCTTAACCTAGCCTGAAAATCTTTCTCTTTTCATTTTTTGTTTAGCCTTTTCCTTATATTCAGATCCCAAAGTGGAATTAGCGGCCCAAACACCTCTGGCATTTGTTGTGTCTCTTAGAACCTCAAGGAGGGAAACCTACCCCTTCCCACCCTCACACTGCCTCTGCTGGGGTCTGGAGGGGACTCAGCAGCTCCAAGTGGTTTGCATCTCCTCCTGCTCTTGTCACCATGGGGCCATCTCCTGCCCCGTGGAGAGGTGGTGTGAAGCCCTCTCCCTGTGTCCTAGGCTCCCCTGGTGGAGGTTTGCTGTGTCTCTATCTGGGCTCCCTGAAATGCCCTGTGGAGGGGCAGGGCCTCGGGGCTCACCTTGTCGATGAAGGAGGCGAACTTGTTGTTGAGGGTCTTGATCTGCTCACGCTCCTCAGTCCTCACTCGCTGGATAGTGGGGTCGATTTCCAAGTTCAGAGGAGTGAGAAGACTCTGGTTGACTGTGACCTCTTGGATGCCTCCAGGGGGGCACACAGGGAAGCCAGCGCCCCCATAGCCACCTCCAAAGCCAGCTCCACCACCAAGCCCAAAACCACTACCAGCTCCACCACCATAACCAAATCCACTGCCGGCTCCACCTCCAAAGCCAAAGCCACCTCCAATTCTGCTGCCATATCCTCCACCAGTGGCACAGCTGCCCCCTCCGATGGAGATTCTCTTGGAACCCCCCAGGCCATAGAGGCTCCTGCTGCCAAAGCCAGCTCCTCCACACGCTGCCCCAATGCCACCACTGCCCCTGGAGCGGCACACAGAGACACTGCTGAAGCCAGAGCGGCTGAGCCCAGGGCCTCTGGCTGAGCTGGCACTGAAGCCACGACGGCTGCTGCTTTGGCTCCTCACGGTGGTTTTGCTAGACATATTTCCTGGGGTTGAGAAGGCTGTGCAAGGTGTGGGAGGCTGAGGGCAGAGCTGAGAGGAGCAGATTGAAGACACGGGCTCGGGTAACAGCTTATATATGGTACAGATGGGCTGGGCTGGCTCCTGGAAGTTGAGCTTGCAGTTTGGGAAGGGCTTGGCTTTACAAATAATGAGCTCACCCCCAACTTCTAGAAAGGTATGAAACATGAAGATTGCTTTTTGGCTTCCTTTAGTCATGCAGGAATTCTCCTGCCTTCCAGCCTTGACTTGATCCCAACACAATAAGCAGAGATGTAAATTCACTGAAGTCATGAGTTAGTCATGTTCTCAAACAAAGGAGACAAGGAACTGATCTGTGCTAGGTGGTTCTTCCTTCTGCCTGTTCAGACTCTCCCTGTGTGCCCCCTTCCCACACAGATTTTCATTTCCACCAGCACCTCCTTTATGGACAGTTGAGGACTCTCTCTGTGAGTTTTGAGGCATTTGCCCAGTGGTCCCTGAGCAGGAAGTGGCCTTCTGTGGTTTTCTTGCTTTGTTTGACCATTTCTGCAGCTCCTGGCCATCCTTCCTGGTGGTTTAGGCATGGGATTGGAGGTATTTTGGAGCTATAAGCCCTCCCTCCCTTGTAAGGCTAGGGTGATAGATTTTAGATTTTTCACTGTAAGAGCAGCATTTACTCCCTGTCCTGTGTGGTATCCTGGCTTTTGGCCACTTTCTGGAGAGAACAGAACAGATGTCACTGGACCTCTGCATGAGTTTCTATCCACATGTGCACTTCCCCCTACACTATTTGCTTTCCCATCAGGCCAATTCTGGAAAGCTCTTTTTCCATTTCAAATTCATACATACCTCCCTCTGCTATATTTTGAATGCTCACAGAGAACTTTGAAGAACCCAAAATGAGAAGCACAAAAATCATTGAAATTTTCTCAAAAATTTTATTCCAACTGTATTTAATATCTTTTAGAGTTCAAGAATCAGACACTGGGCCAGGGATTTAGCTCAGTGGTTCTGGCCCCTGCCTTGCAAGCGCAAGGTCCCGAGTTCAATCCCTGGTACCAAAAAAAAAGAGAATCAGACATTTCATAGGGCATGTCCACAAATTTGAGGGGCATATAGAAGTAATGAATCATTAAAATGCGCCCTTACAAATATGATGACTTCACAAGTAAACTCCAAATTTGTATTTCTAATCTCAGTGCTTGAAATCGCTGATCTCTAGACACCTTCTCAGAAGGGTGATAGGCTGTCATATAAGTGTAGGGCTTGGTTTATAGGGTATTCAGTTTTATTTTCTCAAGTCCATACATAAATACTACATATGTGGAGATTGGAGAACTATTCTAGGTATGTTGTTCTTTGAGAACATGTGCCTAAGTGAGCAACCATGGTAGGAAAGACCAACACCTATGTTCAGATGACCCTGTGGGAAGCACCTATTACTGTTTGAAACACAGTCTCTTATCTTCAACATTTTAGGGGATACAGCCTACAGGTAGGCAAAAAGTTCCCTGCCCAAACGTGGTGCTAACTCAGCGTCTGGCAGGAAAGCAATGCCTTTGCAGACAATGGCAGTAGCAGCCCTGCCTCCACCCTGGTTGCACAATGGTTCCAAGGAATGTGCTTCCACCCAGTTCTGGGAAAGAAGAGCTCCTTCTAATGGTCTGGTGCACTGATACACTGTGCTCCCCTGGGTGAGGGGCATTAGGTGTGGCATGGATGACTCTGGGTTGGGTACAAAGGGTGAGCAAGTTAGGTGGGAGCAATGTACATTTGCTCAACGTCCTAATGAGGTCAGGATAGAAGTAAAGATAGAAAGAAAATTTTAAAAATCATAATTTAAAAGTTGTGCTTTTAAGAAAACTTTAGCTTCAGAACACAATTATAGTTACCTAAGGTTAGAATGTCTTTTTTCCCTTCTAGGAAACTTCAAAAATTCCTAAAAATCTTAAAGGTACAATAGTCCTGTAAATTTGGCCCTTGCTTTTCACCTGTTAATTGAGCCCTCCATTTCCTCCAGAGTATAGATTCACAAATTTCAGATTTTCATCCTCAAAAAAAATCACTGTTAATAGGGTACCATACCCTAAACTTCAAACAAATGCAGATATCTTGCATTCTAAGCCCATGAACAGGTAACCTGTGACACTAGGAATACACATCCTGGATAACTCTTCCTGAGGACACCCTCTCCAAAACACATGAACATTCCCAGCTCCAAACCATAGTGCACCTCTGTCTTGAGTGGCCACACTTATTTTCTCTGTGCACTTCTTTAACTCTGCCTAATAAGTCCTTTTGTATACCTCTCACTGACACATCCTGAAATGCTTTTTTGTGGCATGACTTGGCAACCTTACTCTGTAGATGGGGAGAGCTGGGGGTATCTGTCTCCTCTTTGAGGGGAACCTCCTCGGGCCTATCTGGTAACAATATGTACATATCAACATCCTATATCTATGGCTGCTTTCACACTACAGTGACAGAGTACAGAATTTTACAACAAAGATTTTTATTTGCAAAGCATAAAGTACTTACTGTTTTGGGGATTTTTTTTTTCCTTTAAAGCAAACTTGCCAACTTCTGGATAAGAGTGTGAACCCTGAGGTCAGACCAGGTTTTCATGTTTCTGACCCTTTTGTACTTATTTTTATAAACATAAATGGGGTGAAAATAGTAACTATCTCACAATGTTGTTTTGAGATTGAAATGAAGTAATTTATGTGACGATCTTAGCACAGTATCTGGTACATATGTTCCCAATGAAAATGAGCTAATATTATTCTAAGGAAGCATGAAGAAGTTTTCTGTGTAAGGTCCCATGGGAAGCTTCAAGAACTAGATGTAACTGCACACGTGTAGTGGGGATGACTAGAGACAGTGAGAGAAAGGAAGCTGATGTTGCAAGCCTGTGCCACGTTAGTAGGAATCTAGGAAGCCACATATAGAGGTTTGCCTTGCTCTCAGAACCATGCAGAGCCACCGCAGTCAGAGGAGCAACAGGATCAGAAGAGCCATTTACAAACTTCCAGGTGCTCCGCGCAGCAGCAGAGGGGAGACCCCTTCCCAAGCATGCACCATGTTGTCCAAGCACTTGGGAGAAAACATGATCTGAGAGAAGCTGGATCTTTGGCAGGAACCCAGCAGGCTGCTCTCTCCTCTGCAGCCAGGCTTCCTAGCTCTTCCTGTGCTAGGTCTCAGGGCGCCCTCCAGACTTTGCTCCCAGAAACAGACTGCCTTCAACCAGCACAAGTTATCCCATCTACTCCCTCAGTCCTGCTTCCACCTTTTTGAGGGTGAGGGTGGAATCATCCCTAAATGAAATTATCATTTATAGCAGGGACCTCTCGTTCAAACATTTCCCACCAGAAGATGGTTTAACTTCTACATCTTATCCAGTCCCAGGCTTGACATATGCACAGGACAGCACTAGTAATATAAAGCATCATGCTGAATCTCCTGATGCAAGTATTTTTCCTACTAGCAGGTTTATAAGACATTTTCTAATAAAAAAAAACTTCATCCTCACCTGCCTTGGAAGACTCTGGGAACCAGTTCCAGTGACCCTGATAGAGAGTAAGATAGGAGGCCCCATGAGAGATGAAAAGGCCTTCTAAAACAGTGGAGGAAGAGTTAGAGGGGAAATGCTCACCCCCTTCACCAGCAGATCCATTTCCAATTTTACTTCCTGCTAACCCAAATGACAATTAAAGAGTGAGTTTCTACTTGCCTCAGTGTCTCAATGCCTCTCTCTCTCTCTCTCTCTCTCTCTCTCTCTCTCTCTCTCTCTCTCTATTTGTCTGGATACTGGGGGTGTCCAGTGTGGCCTGCTGTCTTGGGCTATGTTTCTCTCCCCCTCAAGAATTCAATCCTCTAAACCCTGCACCCTCTGCTTAGTACCCAGGGGAAGGTTGTGGTCCTAAACAGTGGGAACCCCTGGAAGATAGAGAGCTTTCTTCTTGGATGAAATCTCCTGGTAATTCTGGACCAGGAATCATGTGGAGCCCAGAAGGAGCTCTGGGCTCCCAGAGGAGTTGGATGGGGAAGGCCTGACCTTCATAAGAAGATTAGAACAAGGGATGATAGTTCAGGCAACTATGTGGGAGAAACTAAAGCAAAGAACAGCCTGAATAACTAGGAGAACAGCTGGCCTCCTCCTCAGTGGGCTGTGGAGCTCAGCCTCCTCTCTCTGCTAGGAGAGCCCCATTCAGGTGCAGTCCCTTCCTGCAAGGATGCCTCTGATGCCCTGGGATGCAGAATGCCTCCTCTGAGCCCAGGGGTTAACTTTACTGTTCACGTTGGTCCCAGCCTAGAGAAGGCACAGGAGGAAGGGCCTGGAGCCTGAGCCCATGGAAAGTCACCTCAAGAGGATTTGCCGCGTCTCTACCTGCCTGGGTGGAGCCAACTGATGAGGAGGGATAGGCTATTGTCATCATCATGGAAAGCTTAAGACTAAGCACGTAATCCTGAAAGCCACAACGCAGGATGATGTTGTTCAGAGGGAATCCTACAGACCCAGCCTGGTCCCAAGGAGCACCCAAGGAAAAAAAGTACATGCAGCCACTTGCATGTGTGATAACAGCAGCTTCAGGGGTGGAGTGGAAACTGTGGCCTCCTAATAGACACAGTGGCTCAGGAAGTACAGAGACTGCACTCCATAGTAACTAGGTTGTTTATGAACACACACTATGCAGTAAACTCAGAGCTCCTCTTACATTTCTCAACTTTTCATATATGGTCTACTCATTTTTTGCAGAGAACACTAGAGTGGGGTCACGTGTCTAGACACGTTACCTGAGTAGCTTTCTTTGCAACTGCAGCAAGTCTCTGACAACTCCATCTTCCAGGGAGATAGGACTCTACCTCAGGTTCATTGGTCACTGAAAGGACATTTTCCATAGTGTTTGAAAAGATTAGTTCCAAGCATTGACCCACCCGTGGAATAGTGGTCTCAAATCCCCCGATGTCACCTGCTGTGACTTTTTCTAGTAAGAGGTATCAAAAATCTTTTGCTCACATATCTGAGAGGACAAAAGACAGCATTGTAGCTGCCATTTAACAGTCAAAAGTATTATGTGACAAAGGGTCTGGAATGAGTTGGGTACAATTATTAACCTACCAGATTGATGCTTGTTCTATGCCATAGAACAAGGGGTCACATGCTGAGTGTACAATTACAGAAATAACTGATTATTCCTTTATAAATTTATTTTGTACACGGTCTTATAAAACCTGTTACTGAGTAACACATTTTGTAAGTGTTTGATTTTTTTTATTCACCTTGTACATACTGATATTGGTATACAGGTACACTTGAACAGGTAAGGCATTGGTAAGTGCAGAATTAGCTAAGGACTGAGAACATATTTGGAAGGAGGGGGCAGCACTTGGCTTTGACAGAAGTTGGAGGAAGAAGAATAATGTGTCTTGTGAATGAGGCAATTTGATGATCTGGGGAAGAAGTAATGCTGGAGATGACAAGAAGTACTTTAGAAATGGTAGAGAAGGACAAGCTGAATGACAGGACCAGGTCAGGGCATGTCTGAAAAACACAGGGCAAAAGGAAGTGGGGGAGGTGACAAGGGCCAGATTGTCCTTCTATAGTGTATCAGAGGTAGAAGGAAGCCAAGCCAGGGCACCAGAGGGGCAAGTGGAATCTCTAGGAGGAGTCCCCTATGACTGACTTTCTTTCACTCTGATTCCTCCTTTAGGTCCCCAACTCCCTTCTTATTCCCATTTCTATGATGAGCTTCTGGTTTCTACTTCCTCACAACTATAGGACCCACCTCACTACACTGTGTAATTTTTTTAAATGTAGTTTGGGAAACTACTAGAACAGTCTCTCAGTGAAATATAAAAAGAAACCAGATTAAAGGATGTAAGTGATTAGATGAGATGCATGCAGATTTAGGGAATGATGGGTTTATCTTCTGGTTAAACTCTATCAGTAAAAGGAAAATACCTGTTTACTTGGTTAGTTAAGATACAATAGATAATTCTGCCAAATGTGGGATGATTTGGAGTATTTCCTACCCAAACAGATGCATGTCAAAATCACTCGACTCTCATAGTACAAATATCCTAGACAGCAAACAAGCCTTGAGCTGTCTTTCTGATATTTCTTGGCAATTAGTAGCTAGATTCATTTTTAATCCTTTATGATGTCACTTGGAGCCTCAGGTTGGGATTAAGAACAGATCATTAATATCTCTGGTTCCAGTGTGGAACTAATGTTGCAAGTGAGGCCTCTGGGAGATCTGATAAGTTCCTTCCTCTTTCTTCTGCCCTTCTCTCAGCCACTGGAGGCTGGATCTTTCCAAATGACACAGAACACACAACAAGACCAGGAAGGTCTAGAGTTTGGGGCAGAAAAGGATAACTGGGTAATGTAGGTTCCATTCCCAACACACTTCTTTCTTTCCATTTCCACTACAGAAACCAGAAAAGTAAAATAGCCTTTCTTTCTAAAAATGGGATTTTTGTGGTACAATCTACATAGAGTGAAACACAGAGATCTTAAGTGTAGAGTTAAATCCATTTTGGCAAAGTCACACACCTCTATAACCTACACGCTATCAAGACAGAGTATTCTGTCACTCCAGAACACTCCTTTGTTCCCCTGTCCCAAATCCCACTGACCCAAGCAAACATTACTTTGATTTCCACCAAATGAGTTCTGGCCTTTTTCACTCAACAAAATGATTATGAGAATCATCCAAGTTGTTGCAAATATTAACAGCTCATTTTATTTTACAGCTGAGTAGTGTCTTAATATGCTAGTGTGCCCACCCATTCCTATTGATGGGTTCCTAGGATGTTTCTATTTGGGGCTTTCCTGAAAAAAACGTGAAATGAAGAATCTGTGAGCATTTCTGTGGATATGTGTTTTCATTTTGTTTGCATAAAATACTGAAAATGGAATTAATGCATCAAAAGCAAAGATATATTAGTTTTCAAAAGTAGCTGTATCATTTTAACAAAGACGTTTAGAGCAATTTTAGGTTCATGGCAAAATTGAGCAGAAATTACAGAGGGTCCCCATGTACTCCCTGCTCCTACACATGCACAGCCTTCCCACTATCCACATCCACTAGCAGAATGTTGCAATTGATGAATCTATATTGATATGTCAACATTAACCAAAGTTCATAGTGTACATTAGGGTTCACTTCTAGTGATGTTCCTCTTGCAAATCTTGAAAAATACATAATGACTTGTGTCCAGCATTTGTAATACTATACAGGATAGTTTAACTCCCTTAAAAAATCATCTGTGCTTCATGTATACATTCCTTTTACCCCGCTAATCATTGCCAGCCTCTGATCTTTTTACTGTCTATAGTTTTGCCTTTTCCAGAAGATCAAACAGTTGAAATCATACAGTATGTAGCCTTTTCAGATTGGCATCTTTCATTTAATAGTATGCATTTAAGGTTCCTCTATGTTGTTTAGTGGCCTCATAGCAGAGTAATCTTCTATTGTCTTGATAAACCAGTTTGTTTATCCATCTACTTACCAAAAAATCTTAGTTGCTTCCAAGTTGTGGCATTAAGAATAAAGCTGGTGATGCAAGTGTTAGGGAGAAGTTGCAAATACAGATGAACATTAGCAGAGAGGGTTAACTGCACAGTGACCATAACAAATCCACTGCTGGTAGACTCAGATCAAAACCTTACCACTGACTAGAAAGTAACAAGCTGCATCTAGAGGCAATTTTAGTTCATGTGTGGCCCACCGATTATTTTACTTACCACTTCCATCCATGCCTCTTTCCCACACTGTCACAGTCAAGCCCTAGCCAAAATGAGTGAAAAACAATCATCACTGAAGAGCTTATTTGCAAAAGAGGAAAATTCCATGGATGAGACAGCAGAAGACTCTAAGACTGCCGACAAAGAGGCTGCATTTAAAAGACAATACAGAGTATTACTTAAATTGCAGCTTCATTGTAACAGGTGATTCACATTCTCCAAGCCAGCTATATATAATATTTGGCAACTGGCTGCAACAAAGCATGAAACCTTCAAAACTTCTTTGTCACATGGAGACCAAGCACCCTGGATTACAAGACAAGCCTTGGGAGTTTTTCAAAAGGAAAAAACATGAGACTACAAAGAACAGAAGCAATTGTTGAAGGCCACTACTTCATCAAATGTGTCTGCACAGAGAGCATCATTCTTAATGGCTAACTACATTGCTAAAGCTAAGAAGCGCTCTCCTACTGGTGAAACATTGATCCTACCTGATGCTAAGTACATCTATCAAGAAATTTTAGAAGAGGTAACAGTTCAAAAGATGGCATGTGTTTGTCTTTTAGCTAGCACTATAGCTAGATGAATTGATGAAATAGCATGGGATGATGAGGCACAACTGTTAAAGAATATTAGAGTCATTGTTGTATGCAGTCCAGGTTGATGAGTCTGCTGATGTTGACAACAAGGCGACAATGCTTGTTTTTGTGGGATATATTTTTCGGGATGATATGCAGGAGAATATGTGCACTTTTCTTGTCAACCAATACCACAACTGAAGAACTAGACAGGTCTCTGAATGATTGCATATCAGGAAAATTGAATTGGTCACTTTGTGTTGGTATATGTATGGATGAGTTAGCTGCCATAACTGCACAGCTTTCTGTTTTCACTACTCAGGTCAAAAAGGTCACTTCTGAGTGGGAATCTACAGTTTCATCCATAAAGAAATTCTGGCTGTCAAAAATGTTGCCTGAACTTAACATTTTGCAGGATGTGATTAAAATTATCCACCACAGTAAGGTACATGCCCTTAACTCATCTCTGTTTGAACACTCTGTGAGGAAATGGACACAGAGAACACACTTCTTCTTTTATACACAGAAATAAGACAGCTTTCTAAAGGTAGATCACTGGCCAGAGTTTCTGAGTATGAGAGTCATTCCAGAGGTTTCTTTTAGAAAAATAATCACCACTGTCAACATATTTCAGTGACACAAAAAGGATCTCAAAACTTGCTTACTTGTGACATATTCAACATGCTAAGTGAACTCAATCTGTCACTTCAGGGGAGAATGACAACTGTGTTCAAGTTGACAGATAAAGTGGATGCATTCAAAGCCAAACTGGAATTATGGGGGCAACAAGAGAACATTGGGATTTTTTGATATGTTTCAAACATTAGCAGAGATTTTGAAAGACACTGAGACAGGAACTTCTTTCTCCCAGCTGGTGCATGGTCACCTATCTCAGTTTTCAGAAAAGTTTAAGCATTACTTCTCAACCACAAAAGACCCCCGAACTGGGAAGGAATGGATCTGCAACTCATTTGTGAATAAGCCAGATGAAACAACTTTGTTCATTTTTAAAAAAGAATCAACTTCTTGAGATCCCAGATGAGCCCAGCCTTAAATATATGTTTGGGACAACTCCAGATCTCCATAGGTACTGATCAAAGTCAAGGAGGAATATCCTGAGATTGAAAAAAAAAAAAAAAAGGAACACTGAAAAGCCTGCTTGCCTCTGTGACATCTTATCTTTGTAAAGCAGGGGTTTCTGCAGTGATAGCAACCAAAACAAGATTACAGTGTAGATGGGACACACCAACACACTTTGCCCATCACTGTTTCCCATAACCCCCAAATGGTATCCTCTAGTTGCAGGAAAAGAAGCTTAGGGATCCCACTGATTCTGCATTATGGTGAGTTGTGTAATTTCATTATATATTACAATGTAATAATGATGGAAATAAAGTACACAGTAAATGTAATATACTGGAATCATCCTGAAACTCTGGGTCCATGGAAAAATTGTCTTCCACAAAACCATTCCTTGGTTTTTGTGCCAAAAATGTTGGAGACCATTAATATATACAGAACTCAAATAGAATGCACTACTGGTGGGATGTAAATTTGTATAGCCATTATAAAAAATAGTATGAAAGTTCCTCAAAAAACTAAAAGTATATCTACCATGTGATTCACCTATTTTCCTTCTAGGTATATAGCAAAAGAAATGAAATCAGAATAACAAGAGATATCTGAACTTCCATTTTTATATAATACTATTTGCAATAGGCAAGATATGGAATCTGTCTAGATTTTCATCAGTGGATGAATGGGTAAAGAAAATGTGTTATGGTGTGCAATGGATTGTTGTTTGGCCATAAAAAAGAATAAGGTCCTATTATTAATAGCAAAATGGATGGAACTGGAAGGTGTTATGCTGAATGAAACAAACCAGACACAGAAAGATAAATAATGTATAATCTCACTTATATGTGGAAGCTAAAATAGGTGCTCTCAAAGTAGAAGAGAGTAAAATAGTAATTGGTAGAGGACAGGCAGGGTGGGGTGAAAGAGGGATAGAGGGAGTTGAATAATGGGTACCAGGATTAGATAAGAGGAATAAGTTCTACTGTTCTATAGCCCAACAGGGTATAACATATTTTATGAAAAACTAGAAGAGAGGAACTTGAAAGCCCCAAACATAAAGACATGATAAGGAGATGGATGTACTAATTACCCTGATTTGATCAGGACACATTTATATACATATATTGACATCATACTGTACCTCATAAACATGTATAATGATTATGTATTTATTAAAAAGAAAAAATAAAAAACAAGAAAATAGGTAGAAATATTTTCTAATACAAAAAAGTATGAAATAAAAGATGTTAAAATCTCCAATAAAGGTAGACAATTCATTTATTTACCTTTGGTATTCTATTGGTTTTTGCATTACATATTTTGATGCTCTGTTTTTAGATATATATTGGTTAAGAATTTTTATGTTAAAATTGACCCCTTTATTGTTAGGTAATGTCCTTCTTTGGCCCTGATAATCTTCCCCTTTCTGAAATCTGTCCTGTCTGAAATAGCTACTTTACATTTCTTTTGAGTAACATTAACGTGCTCTTTCTCCATCCTTTTACTTTTTTAATCATGTATGTCTTTCTAATTAAAGTGAGTTCCTTGCAGATGACATGTGGTTGAAATTTGTTTTTGATCTACTTATGACTATCTCTGTCTTTACACTGGTTCATGGGCCACTGACATTTAAAGTGACTATTGATATATTTGGATTTATATCATATTTGTTAGTGTTTCTGGTTATTGCCCTTGTTTTCTTGTTTTTGTCTTCCACTCTTGTTCTGCCTTTCAAAGTTTCAATTTTCCCTCTCCTCGTCTTTCTCCTCCTTCTCTTCCTTCCTTTTTCTTCTTTAGTGATTGTTCTAGAGTTTGCAACATGTATTTACAACAGATCTAAGTCTACTTTAAATGATATTGTACCCTTTATGGTCACTGCAAGTTCGTTATAATAACCAAGTAATCCTAATTCCTCTCTTCCATTCTTTTTGTCATTATTGTCATTCATTTCATTTATACAGTAAGTTATAAACATTGATAACTTTGTTGCCATCATAATTTTATCAATTCAGAGGAATTCAGATCAATTCAGAGGAAAGAAATAAAAGCTTTTACTTTGCCTTTATTTATTCCTTCTCTAATTCTTTCTTTACGTAGATTCAAGTTTCTGATGTATGTAAGTTTCCTTCTCTGTGAAGAACTCCTTTTAGCATTTCTTGCAGGGCAGGACTGCAGATAAGAAATGCCCTCAATTTTTGTTTGTCTGAGTCTTTATTTCTCCCTTTTGAAAATTAGGTTGGAAAGATACAGAATTCTAGGTTGGTGTTTTCTCTCATCCCTAAATATTTCACTCCACTCTCTTTTTGTTTTCTTGATTTCTATGAAGAAGCTGAATGTAATTCTTATCTATATTCTTCTACACATAACCTATTTTTCCTCTTTCTTCAAGAATTTTTCCTCTATCTTTGATGATTTTTTTTTGCACTTTGAGAATATGCCTAGGCATTGTGTGCATGTGTGTCTGTGACTATGTGTGTGTGTTAATTTACCCTGTTTCGTGTTCTCTGAGCTTCTCTGATCTGTGATTAGATATCTGACATTAATTTTAGGAAATTCTCAGTCATTACTGTACTGTTTCCTGTATTTCTTCTGTTCCTTTCTCTATTTCTTTTTCCTTCAGTGTTTCCATTACACATATACTACACCTTTTGTTACTGCATGTTCAAGCAACCACAGTTCTTGCATACTCTATCCTGTTTTTTTCTTGTCTTTTTCTTGTTGCTTTTCAGTTTGTATGTGTTATCATATCCTCAAACTCAGGGTTTTTTCTTCAGCTGTGTCCAGTCTACGAATGAGCTCACTGAAGACATTCTTTTTTTTTTTTCTGTTCCTGTTATCTCAAGCTTTATTTTGTATTTTATCTCATTTCCCTTATTCCAGCTCAATTAGTCTGTAGTTAAACCTCAGTTGGTTAGGCTGTAGTTAAATAGCTCGACCAGGGGGCAGTCTGTTAAGAATGTAAGCTCTGGCTATTTAGAAATGGTTTACTTTTCACTCCCCCTGCTGGAGGCACAAGGGGATTTTT
>NW_004624904.1:653513-666465 GCF_000247695.1 Heterocephalus glaber
GAGAGAGAGAGAGAGAGAGAGAGAGAGAGAGAGAGAGAATCAGAAACAAAAAATGGAAACAGAAGTCTACATCTACAATTTGATGCAATTGGAAATCCAAAGCATTCTAAAAGAATATATACATCAAAAGATAAGAGGCAGGGCGCGGGATTTAGCTCAGTGGTTTCGCCACCTGCTGCTCAAGCACAAGGAACCGAGTTCGATCCCTGGTACCAAAAAAAAAAAAAAACAAAAGAAAAAGATAAGAGACATACAGGTTGATTTGGGGCCTTTACCACATAGTTCTGGATTTACATTAACATCCACCGAAATACACTAATTGACAAACCTTCATGGTCTTAGTCCATACTGAAGCTCAAGTTACACTTACACTTGGGAATCCCAGTAAATTTAAATAAGATGCTCCTGTTATCTCAAAGATGTTACTGAATACGAAATAGATAACAAATGAGTCTACTTCACCTTACTTAACTATTGACTTGCCTAAACACCCCATGATCATCTCCTCCCCTGCAATACCCATTGTGAGCATAGACAGTCTCAGCCAATGAGTAATAAATTTAATTAAAATTTAATTAAATCCTTGGCACCTACAAATTGGCTTAATAAATTGGTTTCCACAGACCTCCCTCAATTAAAGTTGTTAATATACTCCAATGTAAATTGAAACAGGACTTTCAAGGGATGAACCCCATTGTACAGGATCTACTTAGAGGGTTGATTATATCCCACTGTTTACTCAACAACCCAATGTGGCCTATTTTGAAACTCAGAAAGAATGCATGGTGACTCATGCTGGATCACCACAACTTTAATGCCATGATCACATCTACTCCCAAGGCTTCATGCCCAATAGTACAGAAATCTCTGACTTATCCAATTCATACCTGGAAAATAGTTTCCTCTTATAGATTTGCTAATAATATTCTGTCCAGTGCTCATTTAAACAGCCTTCACTTCTGCAGGGGCACAACTTGCCTTTCCCAGACAGCCACAGAGCATCTTAACAGCCTAGACATTGTGCACTGTCTTTGGTCTTATCTGCACCTGACTCTCCAGGAGCACAGACATGATTTACATGGATAAGCCTTCCCCAAAAGAGATTCATTATTTATATATATATATATATATATATATATATATATATATATATATATATGCCATTGTTGCACACATAGTATACTGACCTACCACCTCCTTAAACTCCTGAAATTATGTGGTAAACTGGGGATTGCTGCGTCACTGACAGTGTCAAAAAATAGCTATTAACCCTCTCGATGTCTACTATAGAACCCCAATATCTTTTAGGCCTTTTGAGTTATAAAATCAACATATTCTTCATTGACCAATATTATTTTATCCTATTTATGCTGTTACATACAAATTGGTCCATGATAAATGGGTCCCCTTCAACAAAAGGCTGCAAAATCTGTCCACAATGTGAAGTAATGGACACTCTTATTTGTGCACTGTAGAGATTCCTTCATACCAGAGGCTTCACCAACCTCCTCTCACACGTGCTCAAGTCCCTGAACCACTCCTGAAGGCCACTTGCCCTCCAAAGTTTTCCCACACTCTCTGTGAGTCATCAAAGGAACCAATCTCCTATGGACAGATTGATTCTCATGAGGTCTCTAGGTTGATGGTAGATCTAGAAAAAACAATTCTGCATCAAGGCTTATATTATAAAAGCATTTTATTGAACACACTTTGGAGGTAGTCAGAACCAGGACAAGATTGGGGTGGGCACTGGGGTTCAAAGACTGGTTTTGAAGGTTTAGAGACTGGAAAACTTTGGGTTCCTGTACCATGAAGGGCCATACTATGGAGACCAAAAGTCTGATTTGAAGCAGAAGATAGAATTGTGACGTGGGGGATAAGAAAATAGGAATTGCATTCTCCCAGGAACCAAAGAATGTGGTTCTGCAGTAGGCTCTTTCTAGACTACTCTCCAGAAAAAGAGAAAACTTGGCTTGGGAGACTGCCTAGAAGAGGCAACTCCGTGGGCCAGGTGGCTGCCCTCAGGGGACAGCTATTCACAGCAGGCTCTTCTTAGCTCTTGAAGGTCCTCCGGGAGGAAGAGGTGGTGGAGACAAACTTGACGCTGGAGCCGCTGCCCCCGCCACTGCCAAAGCCCACCCCTATCCCCTTGCCACTGCTTGCACTGAAGCCAGGGCCTCCCACATTAAGCCCACCGCTGAGGCCGACACCCCCGCTACTGCTGGAGTAGTAGCTACTGCTGCCACCTCCACCAAGACCACTGCCAAGGCCTCCAGGGAGGCTGCCACCAAAGCCACTGCCACTGCCATAGCCAGTTGACATGCTGTTTGTGACGACCGCTGCGGGGAAAGGAGAAGTGGTGTGACTAGTTGTCAGACTGACCCTACATGGCCAGCTTATACTTGATTCTGCCGGGGAGTGCACTACACCTGGGCTCTTTTATGGAGGTACAGAGGGGGCCCAGAAAAACTGTCATTTACTGAAGGTCCCTGACAGAAAGCTGGAGGACATACGAGGGAAGAGATGGTGCTGGATATACATGTGGTACAGGGTCCAACATGTATGCAATACATAGCCTACCCTTTAAGAGATAAGCATGAGTTACATTTCTTCATGTCTCATTCTGTGTTCTGTCCCCTCCGCCACTGAATTCTCACTAAGTGCATTAAGTAATATATTGAAGTGTGGCTAGTCAGGAGTCTAAAAACAGCAGGATTCTGAGCTGGCTTCAAATATCCCACATTATCATCATTGTGAATGTCTGTCCAAAGTTACTTACAGATGTTGACTGGTCCAACTCCTTCTCCACTCAGTCTGAAAGAGAAAAAATATTGAAATGAGAAATTTTTTTAACTTCCTAAAAAAGAGCATTAGTATATATGGTTAATTTATTTTAGATTAGATTAGATCTCATCCCAAAGCCAGGAGTTTGCATGTCCAGAAAACTACTCCAGGGAGAAGAAGAGGGAGCACTCTGGAGGGACTTTCCTATGAAGAGGCCCTGATTTAGGGATGGGTAGTCAAAGGCAGAAAATAATTCACATTCTCTCCCATCCATTTTATAGGAAGCATAAGAGGTTGTGGGAAATATAAATATGTATGAAGCAATGTTTGTCTCTAGGAACTTACATTCTGTGAAAGAATTTGGCCCCCACAGGAATTCCTTAGAGAGAAACTAGGCAAATGGCAGTATCAGAAGATTGAAGAAAATACAGTAGTTTGAGAATCCAACATCAGGTGAATTCATTGAAAGAATCATCAAAACCTTCCTGAAAGAAGAGGCTCTTGAAGAATCAGGAGGACAAGGGTGAATATGGGTGTGGATAGTGAGGTCTGGAAAAGAACATGAGAGAACGAAGAAAGGAGACAAAGTTCAGCTCACTTGTTGTGTTGCTTAGTTGTCTGGAGAAAAGGCAGCGCCTGAAAACATTGATGGTGAGGAATAAGCCAGAAAAGTGAATGGAGGCCTACAGCATACCCATGTGTCAATAGAAATCGACACAGGGTGGCTAATTATCATGCACAGACAGCAGTGTTACACCCTGTAGTGAAGCAGCTCCACATTATCAATTGAGAAGCCATCCTGGGCCTACAATGTCAGCTCACCTGCACTCCTCGCCCTCCAGCAGCTTGCGATAGGTGGCGATCTCCACGTCCAGGGCCAGCTTGGTATTCATGAGCTCCTGGTACTCACGCAGCAGCCTGGCCATGTCCTGCTTGGCCTTCTGCAGGGCATCCTCCAGCTCTGCCAGTTTGTTCCTGGCATCCTTGAGGGCCAGCTCCCCACGCTGCTCAGCATCAGCGATGGCAGCCTGCAGGTTGGCGCACTGCAGAAGGAAAGAAAGAGTGGAGACAGTGTAGTAGCTGAACAGGGCCTCGGGTGTTTCTTTCTGAGATTCTGGTCAGGAAAGCCAAACTCTCCAGAGCTCCAAAGAGAACCCAGTGTATCTGTCCTGGTCATAATGGTGGTGGAATATCACAACATCTCTCTCTTTCTCCCTCCACCTCCCCACTCTGAAACATACAAAAGTAAAACAAGCTAGATCTGCCATTCAGAACTCAGGCCCCTTCCTCATCCTCTTTCAACCTCATCCTACCTGCTTTTTGACATTGTCGATCTCGGCTCTTAGCCTCTGGATCATGCGATTCATCTCAGAGATCTCATGCTTGGTGTTGCGGAGGTCATCACCATGTCGGCCAGCTGTCTGCTGCAGCTCCTCATACTGATGACACCAGAAAAGAAGAAAGATCCAGTTTATATAAGGGTGAAGAACACTTCTCCCAAGTTCACAGGCAAGAGCTACCAAGAGGTGGCAAATGGTAGAGTTATTTGGGGCCTAGGACTGATTCAACCTTTTCAAGGTGGAGCTGGTCTTTGATAATTTCCTAATTAGTGTCTTTGCTTTCCAAGAGGCACTGATGTGAAATTCTTGTTCATGGTTTTTAGTTTCTATGGAAAATGTATACATGCTTATTCCGATAACTCATCCCAGGTGGTCTCAGCCAGTCTCAGGAGCCCCATCCTTTCAAGTATTGCCATGGCCTGGAATCTTAGACATAGGTCCGTCCCCTCACTGAGGGGACATTTCCAGAGCACCTACCTTGGTCTGATACCAGGACTCAGCTTCAGTTCGGCTTCGGTTGGCGATGTCCTCATACTGGGCCTTGACCTCAGCGATGATGCTGTCCAGGTCCAGATTGCGGTTGTTGTCCATGGACAGCACCACAGAGGTGTCAGAGACATGTGTCTGCATCTGGGACAGCTCCTGCAGGAAGACTTGAAGTCAGGCATCTGATTTTATGTTATTTAACATCAGTTCCATTTGAGTCTTCCATTTATTGTGGGTTGTCACCTCAAGAAAAAAAATAACTAGCTGCATGAAAACCTTAGGTAAGTTTCTCACCGCATCAAAGAACATCTTCATGAAGTTGATCTCATCCATCAGTGCATCCACCTTGGCCTCTAGCTCCACCTTGTTCATGTAGGCAGCATCTACATCCTGGAGATACAGGGGTGGTTGGCACCAAACAATGATTTAAATGACTCCACCCTCAGGACAGCATAGCCTCAGAATACAGTTTTCCTGCACCCACACATACCTTCTTCAGCATCACAAACTCATTCTCAGCGGTGGTACGCTTATTGATTTCATCTTCATACCTGGTCGTGACAGGGACAGGAAGTGTTCATCAGAAGACAAAGGACAGTTAAGGGATCTTTATTGACCAAGTTCATTGAGCTTGCTGTCATACTGGGAAGGGGCTTCTCACATCTCTTAAGTATAGAGGGAGAAAATGGGTAATGTGGGCCCTGGGCAAGGTTCTCACCCACTATGGTGCCTTCTCTGTAACTGCCTACCACATACTCATTTTATTGTCACCATAATTCAGATCCTTCAAGATGTTTCTGTAGCAAAGCTGTGCTGTTTCTCCCTAGCTCCATATCTAGCCAATTTCTCTAGTGTTTTTCTCAGCTTTGGAGCCTATTTAGAAAAGAAACAAAACCAAAAGCTAGCAGTCCACTAGCTAGTTCACGTGACTGAAAAAATTTCTAGAACCACCAAGCTGCGTTATATCATCAGTTCCTGCTTTGAGGGGAAGCCAGCAAAAACTCATGCTATGTATATTAAGTGCACTGGGGAGGAAAGTGCCAGAGAGCAAGGATTACATGATGGCACATTTCATTGAGATGGTACCGACAATGCAGGCTTGGCTGTTAGCTAAGTGGCTTACAGAGGAGCTATGTGCTACAACTTTCTAAACATGGAGCTAGATTTTTTAAAAATACTACAGATATCCGGAGAAGTTATACTTCTAGCCCATGGGGAAACCATAAGTAACAGTCTGGTTAGGAAGTTTATCTGCTACAAAGAAGATGTCAGTTTCCCTGTCTCCACCTGCCCCTCAACTCACTTATTCTTGAAGTCCTCTACCAGGTCCTGCATGTTCCTCAGCTCTGAATCCAGGCGGCCTCTCTCCCCAAGAATGGAGTCCAGCTGCCTCCTGAGGTTGTTGATGTACTGCTCAAACAAAGGATCCAGGCTCTGCTTGACTGTCCTCGTGCCCTGCTCCTGAAGCAGGGTCCACTTGGTGTCCAGGACCTTGTTCTGCTGTTCTAGGAACCGCACCTGGACAAGAGCACAGTGTGAAGACAAAGAAGTTAGGACTTCATGTTTCAATGATCAGTTTGTCATTGTGTCTCCCATCTCATGCTGCTCCTACACACACACACACACACACACACGCACACACACACACACACGCTTTCCTGTGTGCAGTGCCTTCCTGAACCCTGAAGGGGAGATCCAGAGTGAGGCATCCAACCTCAGTCTTCTTGGGGAGACAGGACCCTCATCCAGGGCACAGCCAGACCAAGAATGACCACCTGAACCATGACCCACTACAGTGGGGCCTGTGAGTGATCTCCAGCTGCCCTCTGATAAATATATCTGTCTTCCCATGCAATCCACCCGGTTACATGGCGCACAGAGCTTACCTGTCTGTCCACCAAGAACCAAGGAGCCCTTACAAGGAAACCTCTGAATGGGAAAAAATAAGACCCTGGCTTCCAAGCTGCCAGTCTAAGTGAGAAAGAAGGCCCCTAATGCTGCACACAGAAATAAATGGAAACAGCTCCAAACATGAAAGTGGCACAGCCTGAAAAGCCTTCTCTCTTCCCTCTGTTTTCAGCATCTACTCCAGACTCCCAGTGGATTTTTACAAAGGATCACATCTCACCTTGTCGATGAAGGAGGCGAACTTGTTGTTGAGGGTCTTGATCTGCTCGCGCTCCTCAGTCCTCACCCGCTGAATGGTGGGGTCGATTTGCAGGTTCAGAGGAGTGAGGAGACTCTGGTTGACTGTGACCTCTTGGATGCCTCCAGGGGGGCACACGGGGAAGCCAGCGCCCCCATAGCCACCTCCAAAGCCAGTTCCGCCACCGAGCCCAAAACCACCAATAGCTCCACCGCCAAAAGCATATCCACTGCCGGCTCCACTTCCAAAGCCGAAACCGCTTCCAGCACCGGGACCAAATCTGTTCCTGAGGCCGAAGCCGCTAGCACTCATGGAGATCCGTTTGGTGCCCCCCAAATTGTACAGGCTCCGGCTGCCATAGCCACCCGCTCCACAAACACCCCCAAGGCTGACCCTGCCACCACCGCCACCCCCAGACCGGGACACGGAGCTGAAACTGGTGCGAGAGACAGACGGGGTGATGGCAGAAGCTGCGCTGAAGGAGCGGCTGCCCCCGCTGCGGAAGGACACGCTGGACTGGCGAGACATGGTGGCTGTTCCTGGTGGAGCAAGAATGCAGGGCGCTGGTGGGCTGGAAGGTGCTGGAGAGAACAGAGCTCAGCAGGACGCGGCGGGTGGCTCTGTTACCCTGGAATGGCAATCCCCCTTTTATCCCCTCAGAAGTGGGCTGGGCAGGAGAGCTGTAGGGCTGTGAATGATTAAGTGGGCTGGGCATGCCTGGGGGGCAGCTGTGAGCTCATCTTCACACCTGCACAGTGCGCAGGTGCAAATGCTTTCTTCCTGGCAGGCTCTGCTCAGTTAGAAATAACCTTGCCTTGCAGCACTGATCCCTTGGCAGCACCTCAGCGACATTGCCAGTGAGTCTCTCTTCACCATGGGATCTGGGGGGCTGTGAGCAGCCCAAGAAGATGCCAGAAAATAAGGGACATTTGCCCATGGCTGCTGTCCTAGGGATTCTTGCAGGACCAGGGACAATGTCACTATCCCTGTATGGTATCTGCTGCCCTGCCAGCTTAGGAGACACTGCTCCATCAGTTGGGGACAAAGCAAGTCCCCACTGGCTTCTCATATTTTGCTAGGCAGGAGGTTCCCGCAGGGACTTCAGCTCTTAGAAAGTTAATCTGTGACCTTATGCCTTCAGTATGAGCCAGAGGGAAAAATGGAGTCTGTTCCTTTCAAGCGCTAGTTCTTTCTTAGAGGAAGCACATTATCTTTGAGCCCATTGGGTAGATTTGCCTGCAAGGTTCAGGCCAGAAGTCTCCTTGAATTGCTATGCTCCAGAAACAGAAAATGTATGGCTTCTCGGCCTGCTATAAACCACTTTGCCCTCTTTGCAGGCAATCCAGTGCCTCCACAGCTCTTCCTAACTCTGAATTCTGTGTGCCATTGACCTTTTCCTTGCTCTTTGGCCTGGACAGGACCCTGCAGGGGCTTAGCAGCCCCAGGGACCCTGTGTAGTTCCTTACAAAACATCTTGGTGCTGGGCTGGCAGTCAGTCTTTCTTCAGGGGGAGCTGTTCTGCTGGCTCCCCCACCCCCTGGTGTGTTCCAGCCAGCTCTCAGTTATTCCACCAGGGAAGGAGTGAGTCATCGTATCTGTTGCTACAGGCTGAAGGCCGCCACAAACACATACCTGCAGGAGCTTCTAATCTCATCAGGAACATGTAGAGAATCCGCCGGCCTGTTACAACGGCAAACCATCTTGTTCTGAGCAGCGGGAATCGCTGTGCTTTCTCTGAGCTCCAGCCCAAAGCCTCCTTTGGAGCCAAGGGAATAGAAAAAGGAATTCTAGGTCAGTGGATTGTCCTGTCAGATAGACCAGCCAAAGTGAGTGTGGAGGATCCAGCAGCTGGCATAGCAATTTGCCAGTTGCTTTATGAGAGCCAAGGTAGTCTTGGTTGTGGCACCAAAGGAAAAAGGGAATTATGGTTAGATTTTAGCAAGTGCTGGTCCTAAACCACACCTTCTCTTCCTTGCTGCAGACTTGAGTGAGGATCACCTCTCTGCTTCCCCCAGAGACAAAAGCAGGACCCTCAGGCAGGGTAGGGCTGGGACTACTAGGAGCTGTGCCATACTTTGGCTGGAGAGGGAGGTGGGGGTGCAGTGGGAACAGGTTCAAAGCCCCAAGGTTGGGGCCCATGTTTTCAAGAGCAAAGGAGTTGGGACCCAGCTCAGGCTCAGAAGTCTCTGGACAGGGCATGTGGTTGGCCACAAGGAAGCCAAGGCTGTGGGAAAATGACACCTGGTGCTGGGGATCAACAGGGATGGCAATTGCTCACCAGAGGGCTGTGATGAGAAAGCACCTGACAGATAATCCCAGCAGACAGACAATGACCAGAGCTAGCCTTACAGGTCTTGGGCAGTGAGGTGTGGCTCACCTCCCTGCCTGGAGAGTTTCTGAGACCCTCAGAGATGATTTTTACTGAGTTGACCAATTTCACACTTGCTAAGAGGTGTGAGCATACTGAGACACACTGGGGGCCTCAGGCCAAAAAAGACAGGCCCAAGCTAGAAGCAACTGTCTGGGGCCCCCTAGCAGGAGCCCTTCCTCTTCCCTGGAAGAACACTCTCAGGATAGGTCCTGGGTACAGTCCCCGCTGCCCTTGGGAAGACCCCATCCCTTCATTCTCTTCTCCTCATTCATTCTTCTCGTGGCTGTGCTATGAAGGAGGACGTGGTAGGACAGGAATGCACTCTGTCCAGTATGAGGATCACTACCATGTGCCAACCTCAGATCCAGGTGCCATGGACAGGGGTGTGTGGGTGGCGAGTAACTGCAGCAGGGAGTATTATGTGCCTCACTCAGAAAGAAACAGCACTCTGTCCCTTGAACTTTGTGGAAACCTCCCCAGTGAGAAGGGCAGCCCCTCCCACCACACTAGACCTAGGCAGGTGTAAGGAAAGGAGTCCCATGGGAAGCCAGGCACCAACTCTCTATAGCAGAGGTTCCCACCCTAACCTGGAGCTCACTGTGGCCAGAAGAGAGGGATTATACTGAGTTCCCAGCACAGGGTGACATTTCAAGACAGCAGGCATGGAGGAGTATTGGCTCATGGGTGAGAAGTAGGTAGTTCTGCACCACCAAGCCAGGTCCCTCTCCTTGACCTATGGGTCTTTGGTAGAAGATTCACTTAATATAAGATAATAAATAAGACACATTCAATAGGACATGGTTTTGCACATGTCTTCCAGGCCTGCCCCAGTGGTGTAGTTCCTAAGGTTAGGGGACTGTGCATCACCCACTCAGCATGGCCTTGATCACTGGGGCTGCTCCACAAACCATTTTTGAATGTCATTGACAGACATGAATCATCTCCCTCCTCTCCCTGCCCTGGTGTTCATGTAAGCTCTATGCCCAGCCCTATTCCGAGTCCCATCTGCTCTGTATCTGGGCTCATGTCTACAGAGCAAATCTTTGTCCCCTTCAAACTGGGCACCCCCTGATGACAGAGGTCATGACTCTTATTTCTTTGGGTTTCCCTCCATTCTCCCTACCATCCTAGCCTACTGGTAGCCTTCAAGCTCCAGCCTCAAGCCCCACCCTAGGAGAGAAAGAAAGCAGTAGTGTCTTCGTCTTTGCAGCTTTTCTATCCCATGTGTGTTCGGCACAAAATGTGGGGAGCCATACTTGAGGCATGAGTCAACCTATTCATTGGGCTATGGTTGGCAGTTCCATCAGGAGCCTGGAGCCAGATTCAAGGAATGGGGAAGGGCAGATGGAGTGATGTGCCAGCCCCAGACAACTCTTCACAAAGCCCTAGCCTCAGGGAAGAGTTGAGGAAAGCATTTTTTCTGCCTCCACCCAAAGCCTCAAGAATCCTGACCACACCCCAACTCTGGGGTCCAGCTTTGATCTCAGCTGGATCTTCAGGATCTCAGGGGCAATGAAGGTGGGGGTACAGGTCCCTCTATGGACCTGGGAACCGGAGGTAGCCTTGTTGACTAAGACTGCATTCTAACGCTGAACTCCACCCAGCCTCTCTAGGACTCTCAGGCCCCTCTGAACAAAGGCTGGAGAAATGCTGCTGTCCAGAAGTAAAGCACACACTCACCATTGGCTTGGGTGGACTTGAAAGGCAGCTCCCAGCTGCCATTATTGTGGTCATAATCACAAGTGAGCCTGACCCATTGAAGTTGAGTTTCCTCTGTAAGTGCTTCACACAAACTGTGGGTCATAGCACAGTACAACAGCTACAACCCCACCTTGGGCCCTGACTTGGTCCTAATCCAGGTGTTGAAATGGTCTGGAATCTTGGCTCAGACTCTCACTGCAGTTTCCCCCACAGCCCACAGCCACAGAAGGAGCAGGGACTGGGCTCACCAAAGGAGGACACACAAACTGAGGTTTTAATGCTGAGCTGGGGCTGAGCAGGAAGGGTGGGGCAAAAATGCAGGAGGCTGTGGGGAGCAGCCTGGGCCAGATCTCTTGGATTTAGCAGGCAATTGGCACTCTTGGGGCAAGAACTGCAGAGCAGAGCTCTCAGCTTCCCTCCAACAGGCTCCTACAGGTCTGGGGAATGTTCTTCCCCTATTTGAAGGGTATTTTGCCAATAACATACCAAGTCTTTGAAAAATCCCCCTTGGTTGATTGAAACTATGGGCTAGAAGTCAACAGATAATTAGTCAGAGGGACTAAAAAAAGGATAGACCTGCATAGCAAAATCTGTTTTCCTTCTCATAAAGGGTGATTTAAATTTTTATACAAACACTTACAGAGGAATTACTGTGTGCCAGCTACTGCCCTGCAAACATCTATCTATAATTGTGTCCTTGCAAAGAAGGGCTTTTACTACTTTCTTTGCATTTGTGTTGGTTGCACATGTGGGCATGAGCACTCTGGGAGTCTGGGGTTTACAGCCTTTCCTTCCAATGACGAGGCACACACACTTTCTCTAAATCAGGCTGTGTCCTTTGGGACCAGGGCCATGGGAGAAGTCCTTTTCATATTCTTACCCACCCTCATGTCCCTTTTCTCCCTACTCCTTTCTATCCTGCCATAATGAAGAATGAGAAGACAAAGGCAGGACTGGAGTTGCCTCCTCTCAGGACTTCTGCTTGGCTCAGCACTTCTTCATCCTGAGAAGGCAGGCCCAGGGGACAGTCTTTCTTCTATCTGGCTTCCCCTTCTACTTTGGATGAGTTCCAGTCACACAGAACTGAGTCAGTAAAGATAGCAGTAATGTATGATGAAAAAAAGTATGTGAGTGTATTGAGGCTGGAAATGGTACTTTTCCCAGGACTGTCCTCAGGAAATATACTTAGAGTCTGAGCAGTCCTCAAAGCAAATAACTACCTTGCCAGCCCCAGCCCCATCCTCCATACTCACTCAGCTCCTGCCTCCACACCCACCACGTTCTGCTGCTGACTTTGCTCACTGTCCACTTGGACCAATCATCACCCTCAAGGATTAGTGAAAACAAGTTAAAGGTTTTTCCAAGGGAGACACAATGCCCACAGCAAGAAGATAGGAGAACGTGCACAAAGACTTATAGCAATCGTGGAATTGTGTCTTCATGAATCATGTCTTCATTCAACATGTGTTTTGAGCAGTTGTAGGGTACTGTGCAATGGGCACTTCTAGACTTTGGTTGTGTGTCTCGGTGTCATTCTTCATCTCCTCCTTCAGGTGCCAGATAAGGATAGAGAGAAGTCTCTGGTCCAGATCTCATTGCTGGCTCAGGAAGGTGACTCATACCACTTGGTTAGTGTGATGGTTAATTTTTGCTTTTAACTTGACTGGAAATGCCTAGATCACTTCTGGGTGTATCTGTGAGGGTGTTTCCAGGGAAGATTGGAGGTGGTCAGCAAAGTGAGTGGAGAAGACCCATGCTGAAAGTGAGTCACACCATCTCCAATAGGCTGGGGCTGAGAAGGACTGAAAAAGGGGAAGAAGGGAGAAGTTCAAACTCTACACACACTTGACCTTTCCTGAGTAGGTGCACTTTTTGTTGTTGTCACCCATAGATGTCACACTCTGGATTCATCAACTTTTGAAGGCAGACTTGGACCAGCAACTCTCCAGGGGACTTCTAGGTCTTCAGTCTCAGATTGAGGCTGTATCATTGATCCTTTTGTTCTAATGTTTCCAGCTTTTCAGACTGAGCAGCTATTGGCTTCTCTGGCTCTCCAGCATGCAATGGCAATTGTGGGACTATTAAGCCTCTGGTCATATAAGCCAATCTAAATCCCCTCTTCAT
>NW_004624904.1:666620-739401 GCF_000247695.1 Heterocephalus glaber
TATATTATATATATATTATATATATAATAATATATATATATATATATATATAGCTGCAGATGTCAAAAAGAATTATTCTAGGGCACAGGCCTGAAATCTCAGCGCTCAGGAGGCTGAGGCAGGAGGATTGTGGAGAGTTCAAGGCCAGCATGAGCTACATAGTGAGAACCTGTCACACATACAAAAAAATCCCAATAGTGAAGAATATAGAAAAGTCAAGTTTATTGATAGACTTCAAGGGAGCAGTGGATAAATCCAAGGACGGTGGATGGAGGACGGTGCCCAGGGTGACAGGCTGAGATTGTTATGTTTGATTTATTTGTTTGTTTGTTTTGTTTTTTGTTTTTTGAGGCAGGGTCTCCCTTTGTAGTTCAAGCTGGCTCTGAACTCACTATGTAGCCCAGGCTGGACTCGAACTCTCGGTGATCCTCCTGCTTCAGCTTCCCAAGTGCTGGGATTACAGGCGTATGCCACCACACCCAGCATTATGTTTGATTTTAACATGAGAAAGGCTCAGAATCCCTCGTCCCTAAGTGGTTTCATCAGGTCACTGTGGCTCTACTGCCATCATCGTCTCAGTTTGGGAGAGCCAAGTCCTTGTACGAAGACTGGGGGCTTTTTGTTTTGTTTTGCTGTACATATATACAGTGACACGACTGACTGTGTAAAGGCCCGTCCTTCTTTCCCCCTCAGCTCCTCAGCTTCCCTGGTATAGAACACAACCCAAATAGCCAGATGATTTCCCTGGCAATCTCTTGCAAATGGGTGAGACCTGTCTGGTGATTGCTAAATAGGTGTCACTCTGAGAGTCTGCACCTAATCTGGTTCCCAAACAGCTCAAACCATGAGAAAGCTCAGTGCCCCATATGTGCTTTGTGGCATGGTGGAAGACAATAGCAATGACCACACTTACATAGCATTGACTGAGTGCCAGACCTGGCTCTGGATATATCAGTTCATTTCATCCTCTCAACCTCATGAAATGGGTCTATCATTATCCCTGTTTTACAGATGAGGAAAGTGATGCCCAGAGAAGGTAAGTAAGTATGAGGTATGATTTTTTAAAAAAGTGAATGTTCAAATAAATTTTAAAAATTATTACAGTAAAAGACTTATTACCATAAATCTCCCTCAAAGTAGTCCCCTTCATACTTACTCAAATGTTCTTGCAGTTCTGGAAATCTTTTCATGAGTGTCTGTACTTGCACTTGCACTGTCATGGCTATCTCAATGTCTCAAACTGATTCAAAATATTTATTTTTCATGGTCACTTTGACTTTAGGGAGAGCCAAAAGTTTCATGGTGCCAGGTCCAACTGAATAAGGTAGATGAGGGCACACTGTAATGTTTTATAAATCTGCCTTTCTGTTCAATGGCACTAGGCAGCAGCATGCACTGTATTTTTTATGACATCTTATAAAGACATTCTCAAAAAAAGGACTTTTCAGAACTGCTTCAGAAAGTTGCAAGAATGATAGGATAAATGTGTTTGAAGCAAGGGGGGTATTTTGAAGGACACTCATGGCAATGTGTCTTACTGCAATACATTTTTAAAATTTAAAGATCTACTGTATATTTTGATCAAAACTTGTATCTGGTAAATGCAGAGCCTTGGTGTGAGGCAGCTGTGGCTCCAAAAGCTCTTGACTTCTCCATTGTGGGCACTCAGGTTGTTGGCACACAACCATGACCTGACTGTGAAGAGATGATTTCAGCAGAGATTCTGATCTTCAGCCAGACTGTGAGGGAAGCAAACAGAGAGGACAGTAGATGCCACTCAGCATTTAGTGTGCCTCAGCATCTTCCAGCAATCCTGAGGGAGAGGGACTTCTGTCCTGGGGTGGAGATAGGGCTACAGGCTTTGGGGAGCAGTCCCCTTCCCCTCTCTGACTTCCAGAAGCTGAGGTGAGGCAGCCAGGACTCCCGGGCAGGCCTCCAGGTGACCACCAACTACCCACCACTCTTCTCCCTTCTGTCTTGTCACCTGACCGGGGGCCAAGGCTCAGATGTCTCTTCGGACAGTCTCTTCCAGGTGGCTAAAACATGTTCCTTGACACCTCTGGTATGGTTCATTATCTTGGCCCAACATTCAGCGGTTCCTTCTATTTCTCATGTCTTCCAAACTCACAACCACTTATGGCAGATACCCCTAAACTGAGCACTATAGAACCTTGCTCCAGATGAGCAGAGGTGAGGTCTGAGCAGAGGGAGGTCTGAAATGGGATAATCCAGCCTGAGTGTTATTTGGCATTCTTTAGCCTTTGGGATGAGCCAAACTACCCAGTGGCCTCAAAGAGATTAACCAGATCTTTGCATGAGGCCACTCACTTAGAAAAGAAATTAACCCCATTCCATTCATATAGGTACACAGGCCTGGCTTCTGTCAGCCCTTCTTTGAAGTGAATGGCTGTTGAGTACTTGTTGTGTACCTGGCATTGTGCTAGGATTTAACACACCTTGCCTTATTTGCTACTCAGATTATCTGTAGGAGATAAGCACTGCTGGGTTACCCTCTCTGGTTTCTGAACCTCAGGAAGGTCACATGGCCAATAAGTATTAAGACTAGAATTCAGATCCAAGTCTGGCTTCTCCTAGAGTTCATCCTCTCAACCAGTACACAGTGGGGGCACTGAGGGGAACTTGACGAGCTCGGCATCCTCATAAGCTCCATCAGCAGCCTATACAGCAAAGCCAGCTCCAAAAGACATAATTTTGGGACACCACTAGGGTCACCAATACTATGACACCCTCCACAAGATAGAGTTTCCCAGCTCGCTAGATCTATAAGGCCTGAATGCTCTTCTCTTGCCTTTCTACTTTCCCAGGCAGGGGCCATGCCAAGGAGTGAACAAAAGCTCCATTCATTTTGACCCTCCCCACCCCCACCCTGCCCTGCCTCCCTCCTTAGCTGCCCACCTGGAAAGTTCCAGCCAGTTTCACCATTGGCCTGAGGGCCTGTCCCATTCATCCTTCTCCGTCCCCTCCTGGCCAGCTCGGAGAGACAGCCTCAGTGTCTAGGGCTAGAAAGGCACTCAGTAGCATAGGTGCCTCGAAGCCAGGCAGCATGACTTATCCATTCCTCTTGGGCAGTCTCCAGCTGACAGTTGACCTGGGCATCCCCGAGGGCTGGGCCCCCTCACTCTGGCGTCAGCCATGGCCTCCTGCAGGTTGGCACACTGCCCTCAGTGGAGAACAATAACACGTTAATGTCTGCAAGACCTCAGACATAACATGGCTCCATTGTTTTGAGTTTGGAAAATGATCTCACACTAACTCTGAGAACCAAGCTTATCCCTAGTGCCTCTGCAATGCTGGGCCCTCTTTCGCTCAAGAACACACAGTAGCTCCTACTCTTGTCTTAAGCTCTACTCCTCATTCCTCTGGGTCTCCTTTCTTCTCTACTCTTCCTACCATCTATGGTAGACAGAAAAATGACCCCTACAGATGTCTGCATCCTTGTCCCTGGAACCTGGAAATATGTTAGGTCATGTGGCAGAAGAAATTAAGGCTGTAGGTGGAATTAAGTTTGCTAATCAGCTGACCTTAAAATTGGGAGATTTTTCTAGATGATCTGGTTGTGCCCAGCATCATCCCAAAGGCCCAAAAATGTGGACTAGAGAAGTAGAAGAGGTCAGAGTGATGTCCTGAGGGAAGAACTTGATCTGCTGTTGCTGTCTTTGAGGAAGGGAAGAAAGAGGGCATGGCCACAGCCTGTGGGAGACCTCTGGATGCTGGACAGAGCCAGGAAGCAGACCTTATCAGGAGCATCCAGGAGTGCAGCTCACCAGCACCCTGGCTTTAACCCAGTGACGCTTATTTCAGACTCTGGCCTCCAGATCTGTGATTCATTTTAAGCCAAGGGAGTCTGCTCTTTATCTTCCACATGCAGGTCACTTTCTCCCAACTCCAGTGTTTCTTTCACTTCTCTGCCTCTGAGCCCTGATGCCCTTCTGTTGTCCTAAATTCTGCTCCTAACTGCTCCCCTCTAAAAGCTGCCATTCCAGCAAGGACCACTGTTTATCACCACAGACCTCATAGAGCTGCATTTTTGTCCTACCAGGCTTGCCCTAGGTCTGAGCACAGTAGAGAGCAAGCTCACCACCTACTGGGACCCTTGATTACTCTGCTCTGCTGCCCCCTGGGTTTGTGTATTTGGGGTTTTGTCAGCTGGTTTCATACTGACAGGGCCATTGCCTGACTCATACTGACCTTTCCTCCACACCTTTCCATGTCCAAGCTGGGCCGGAGCTGATGGGCAGGCACAGTGCCTGCTCTGGCTGAAGTCAGGAAGAACTCAAGCTGGAGGGAGACTCACTTCTGCTACTCCCACCCCTCATGGGAGTGACCTGGATGGCCCATTCCTGCTCCTCCTCGGTCCCTCCTCTGGTGATAGGTCCAAGCCTACTTGGTGGAAATTGTCCACCTTGTCATCCTCTTCTTGGTATTTTTTTTCTTTTATTAATTTTATT
Source organism: Heterocephalus glaber (assembly GCF_000247695.1). The sequence goes on from NW_004624904.1 coordinate 671,090, forward strand.
GATACATTTTAGGTATACAATATAATGACGTTCATCATTGGAAATTTGCACCTTTACATAATCTCTCTTGGTTCTTATTTTTTCCCCATTCCCCTGCCCTCCCTTCAACCCTTCCATCCCCCACCACCACCACCACCACCATTTACAAAGACTTTGTTTCCATTTTTCATTTTCTCATGGTCTCTTGGCAGCCTCATTTCCAGGCCAGTTTTGTGCACTTTGTATCTCTCCATCACTTGCCACCAGAGGTGCTCAGCCTGGTCGGAACAGGCAAGAGGCCCCTTTGCAGGGAAGAATTGGGCTAGTGAAGCCTGAGTCTATCCTTACATATAACACCATATCTGGCATCTTGCTGAGGACTTTGGCTTGGTAGGCAACCATCCCCCACTCCAACCATCAGACCAGGCCCCCCCAGAAGGAATGGGCTTGTGCATGTTTTCAGGACTATGGCTTGCTTGTTGACAGAGAACAGGGAGCACTCTGTGTTATGACAGGGACAAGCTCCTCCCTAGGGAACAGGGAGGAGGGTTATCTCCTAATAAGGTTATCTCATCATGACCTCAGCTGGCAGTGCAAGTTCCAGACAGTCTTTGACCTGGAAACAGCTTTGACCTTCTCAGCATTCTGCCTTCCACTTCATTCTATACCCTCAGAGGGTTCCCACACCGGAGGCCTCTCTATGACCTCCAGAGAAATGAGCATGGCTGAGTGATGTCTCTGCCACTGCAGGGCACAGCCCCTAATGGAGTGAAGGTCACAGACCAAATGATGTCTTGTGTTTGTTCCCCAAGGACATCAATACAGCATGAGTACTGCAATACCAAACATCTTCTCAGACCACCAAATTGGGGACTCCCCCCATGAGTAAGTCAGAGAGACCCTCTGAAGGCCTGAAGCACCATCCTTTACCTACCTTGGTCAGGGACAAGATCTCTAGGTCCAGCTTGGGCCAGCCAGCAGGTTGGCCAGGTCCTTCCTTTTGGTCTGCTCAGCTGTTTTCCACCAACAAGAATCCTGAGATGTCTCAGGCAGGATCTGCATTCCAATCCTTCTGAGGGATAAGGCAGGAGTACCTTCCATTAGCCTTCACTTCCTGCTGTCATTCATCCCATCCCAAATGCAAACCTGACCTTCCACCAAACTGGTAAAATTTCTCCCATCAGCCATATGGCTGGACCCAAGGGACAATGGCCAGCCAGCTACCCAGTTCCAGGCCTTACCCTGCCTCCCAAGAGCACCGTGGTTCCCCTTGTGCTCTCCCCTCCCACTCTCCTTGATGGGGAGTCCCACCCTATTTTCTGGGAGCAGTGTGGGCGCCTTCCCCAGTCCTCACTAGACACCAGCCTAGGTGCCTCTTTATGAGCTGAAATTCATGGTTCTGCTCTGTGGAGCTATGCAGAAGAAAATCTGTTAGCCTCTGAAGAATGTTTCCAAATGGGGGGCATTTCTTAGTCTTCTCGTCAACTCTGTAGATGCTGACTCCCAGAGAAAACATGGTTGTATCTCCAGCTGCCTACACAGTGGCAGGCCCCCTAGCCACCCTTCTCTCCACCCTCGGGAGCTGGCTACAGCCTTACAGCCAGCCCATACCTGGACGGGGCTGCTGTCCTCCCAGACAGGGTCCCTTGGTCCCTCTACTATTTATACAACTCCCTCAGTATTTCCCACATTGCAAGCATTTGAATGCCACCATCAGGGGCTGACCCATATCCACAAATCATCTGTACTGTTACTTCCTTCAGTAGTTTTTACTTTAAGTTGGCTGCGTACTTATTAGTATAATTATTTTATAAGGAAACTGCTAACTACTAAGTTACACCTCTCATTTAGTACATCAAAATAAAGCCCCAAGAAGCAGGCCATGATGGATGGCCTGAAAGATCTCCTGTGCCCAAAATAATTGTCATTTTTCTGGGTGCGAGTTGGAAATGCTCCCTCCCCAAGTCCCCACTCACTTCTTCTTTTCCCCAAGCCTTTGCCCTGTCTCCTTCCTGCCCTGCTCTGATTTCACTTCTGAGTGATGGCCAGACCTTTTCCTTACTCTTCTTCCATCAAGCTAGGATGTCCCCCCCCCAGCCCGCATTCTGTCCAGCACCTTGGAGAGGGGCCAGCTGGGGGGCCAAGGCCATGACCCAGGCTGCCTTACAGCCTCCAACCTCCAGCCGCCAACTGGGATGGACAGGTTCACCTGATCCACAGTCAGGGAGGTGGCTGGTGAGTTTTCATAATTACACGACCCAGTGTCTGGAAACCACAAATGAGCATTTAGAAAGTCGAATTACAGTCCTTAGAGCATAAGAGGGTCAGTGTAGCAAGTGGCAGCTTCTGACTGAGAAGTCAAAACAACAGAGCCAGGGCAGATTTGGAAAATTCGTCTCAGTTGTGGTGGCTGGAGGGAGGGGGCTGGACTATCCATCTCACCTGTGATAGGTAGCACCTACCTAGAATTCTGCAAGGGAGGAGAAATTCCTGGAAAGCTCACCTCAAGGGATTTGCCCTGTCCCCAGGTCCTGGTACCCTGCTTGGCCTGGATTGTCTCGAGTTCCTACCCTGTCCACCATGCTGAGTCCAGCTCACCCTGTCCCACCCAGACCCTGCTTGAGGATCCTGCATAGACTCCCCTGACTTCTCTGGATACCTAAGGGCCCTCATTGCTCCACGACTTGGTCTATGTCTTCAGGTGCCAGATGTGAGACCTCAGGGGGAGCCTGGAAATGTCCTCTCCAGCACACTCTGCACTGTCAGGTGGGAGAGACCACAAGCTTCTGCTTCTGGCTGTGACCCTAAGCATATCACATGGCCCTTCTGGCCCTAAATTCCCTCATTTATATAACATAGGGGTGCCATTAGAGTTGTTGAAGAGGATTTAAGAAATATCTTTAAAAAATCTATATCATCTTCTGACACAAAGGAAACCCTCCATACACAATAGCTATAACCACAACTCCTATCTTCAAAGTTTATCTCTGTATTTATTTCCCATTCCCATCTCCCTGGTGGGCTCTGCACCTCCCCTTTCACATCCCATCCTGTCCTTTGACACCAGAGCTTGCCCTAGGTGCCTGGTTCTTCCTCAACTGGCATCCTGACTGTGGATCCTATACCCAGGGGTCCCTTATACCGAGGCAAGAGAGGCTGTTCCCTGGACCCTCTCCTCTGCCTTTTCTCATAAATATAAAAGCCAGTTTATATGTGCATGGATATACATTCAGATGCTTCTCGATTCACAATGGGCCTATGTGCTAATAAACTCACTGTAAGTTGAAAATATAAGCCAAAAATGCATTTAATACACCTAACCTGCCAAACATTATAGCTTAGCAATACAATACATTGTATAGTATCAATTGTTTGCCCTCTTGGTCATATGGGTGATTGGGAACTCCAATTCACTGTCACTGCCCAGCATCAGAGCATCTATGTGAGTCAGCTGTCCATTACTGTGACTGAATACCTGACACAATCAGCTTACAAGGAAGAGAGGTTTGTCTGGCTCACAGTATTGGAGGTTTTTATCCATGAGTTGGTCTATTGTGAGCAGGGGTCTAAATACCCCTTCCAGGGTATGCACCCTTTGAGAGTCTGCCCTCAGTGACCTAACTTCCAGAAGACTCCACCTCTTAAAGTCTCTACCTCTTCCCAAGAGCACCACAAACTGGCAACTAAGCCTTTAACAAACAGGCCTTTGGGGGATGCTTAAGATCTGAACTATAGAAGTATCATATGGCATATCACTAGCCCAGGAAGGGTTCAAAATTCGAAGTCCAATTTCTACTGAGTGTGTATCGTTTTCACACCATAATGAAGTTGAACCACACTAAATTGGGGACTGTAGTAATTATTATTATTTTGTTATTGTTCTTATCATCCTCACTTTTACAGAAGAGAAGGTGATGACACAGAAGATGAAGGAACATGCCAAGAATGGCAGTCTCGCCCGAGTCAAGACCCTGGCCCCAAGCCCCTCCACACGCACTGTCTCTGCAGCATTATCCTGGCCACCCTCAGTCCTCATCAGCATCATTGTTTTTGTGTGTGCTTCCTCCCCCACTGTAGCTTTTGATGATTTTCTACACAGTGTGCAGTTGAAACCAATCTGGTATAATTCCCGTTGTTTGGATGAGCACACGGAGGCACATGGATGTCAGCACGGAGGCAGGGCCCAGACTGACCTGGAGCAGCTGAGGAAATGAAAAGAAGCACAGAAAGCTTTCCAGCAGCCAACTCTGCTCCCTGCAAGAACTGAACTTACTCTGAGAGAGAGCCCTTCCTTCTGCTAAATCGTGCCTTCCTTTTACGAAATGATGACAGTAGTAGATTGAAATGGCTGCATTTTTAGTGCGGCATTTCGGTGGAAGAAAAGATTGTCTGCCCCAGTGTCAGGTTTGAAACCCTGGGCAGTGGTGGGCTCAGGCTTTGTCCCAAGTGGCTGGAGCCCCTGGGGCTTGCTCCACATTTAGGTCAGGGGCAGGTGCTGACCTATGCTACCTAGAGACAGTGAAGGGTGCTCAAAGGGTGGTGGTCTGGGGCCTCCTGCCGAGTTGGGAAGATGCTCTCCATTACCTCCTACAGGGATTAAGAGAGCCCAGACCAAGAGCCCTGAGGCCAGGCCAGACTGGATGGTGTTGTGCAAAGAGTCAACCTGGTCTTTCTGCCTTCAGAGGGTGTAATGTTCCCACCGTCCTCTTTTCTAAACCTGTCTCAGCCTGTGTGGGGCCCTTTTGTCTAATGCTCCCCTTGCTTGGGGGGAAAAATGGTACAAGAATCTTCCCATCACCCACCTCTGTCTCATCCATCTCTAGAGCAGTCTGATGTTATGATTCATCCATCTTTTATTTGTTCGGTGCATTTTCCATGACAATCCAGAGGCCCTTCTCTCCCAATTTGGCTGGCTTCCAAGACCATCAGAGGTCTATTCAAACTAGAACTTGGGTCTCTGTGAGGGCAGCTAGTTCTCTGTAAGTGCACATTCTCACTTCTCCTGGATGGAAATATCCCTGGACAATCTGAGCTCCTGAAATGACTGTTCAGTGGTTGTCCTCAGTCCTGAACCATCAGCAGCTGTTCTTCTACCTACCCACTAGCACCGGCTATGGGCCAGGATTGTATTCTAGTCTAGAACTGAAGAAACAAAACAGTTCAGGCAGAAATATGGGCTCAAAGAGCTCATCTGTGCTTGAGCTGGCTTTGTAACAAGGCCACACTGAGTAAAGGGCCCTAGAGAATAGGGCTGCTGTGGGCAGGCCAGAGACCTGGCACTTTCAGCTGGAAGGCCCAGGGCTGAGGGTCCTGGGTAAGAGGTAGCCTTTAGCAGGGTAGTGTCATGGGTGAGTGATGGATAGGGTATGAATCCTGTGTAGCTATAAGGTAGAGGTCAGATATGAGGCAGAACTTTCCTAAGACCAGGACGTGAGGCATGAAGACCCTGGCCAGAGCTCTCCCAAAAGACAATGTGGTTGCATCCACACTGAAATCTGAAGAAAAGACAGTGCCCAGAGGAGCCTACTACCACGCTAAGTCCATCACCTTCCTGCTTCCCACCCCCACTCCAGGTTTCATTTTGGTGCTTCTGCATCCAGAACTCAGAGTAAATAAACCTTCAACCCTTGTCAAAGGTAAACCCCATCACCCCACAGTGGCTCCCTCCTTGCCCACCACCACCTCCTCCAGCCTCCCCCCAGGCCTCTCTTCTATGGGTTTCTGGTTCAACCTACACTGCCTTCATGGCCCCAGGGACCCAGACCAGCAGCCAGAGTGGATCTGGGAGCCAGGTACCGCCCTGATGGCCCACCATTAAGGGGCGGGCCTTTAGGACCTAAGATGGCAAGGGCCCCAGCCTCGACAGGCAGCTTGCAGTAAGCAACCCAGGGAAATGGGGAGGCAGCCTAGGGCCTGGGACCCGGAGACATCGCACTTCAGCTGACAACATGTGCCAGAGTTTCGACAGAAAATGGGCAGGGAGCCTGCAGGGAATCAGGGAGGGTGAGACTGTGCAGAAGCATCCGGTTCCCATCCTGGGAGGCAGGGCAGTGGTGTGGAAAGAATGTGGGTTTTGGTGAAACAGACTTCACTGAATCCTGGCTCTGCAGCCCTGGATTTAGCATGTTTCTGTCTTAGGAATGACAATTTGTAGTCAACTTGTAGTCAAGTTGACTTTGTGTACCCCACCCCTCACTCTCCTGTCAACTCCTACTTCAGCCAAACTGATGAGTCCCAAGGCTCCCATGAGCCTTCTGACCAAATATTGTCCACTCACCCCTGTCAATATGTATAAAGCCTTCTTTTACATCTTCACCTTACTTGGTCCTTCTGTAACATTTACCCCTCTTTATTATTTTCTTCTTGAGTAGTTTTTTCTTTTGGAATTCCTAATCCCCAGCTGGTTCTCCACCTAGTTTTCTGACCTCTCCTTTGCTGGACCTTCTCCCTCCATTTATTTGCCTGTGCCTGAGGCTCTGTTCTAGATCCTCAAGTCATCCACAAATGCTGCCTTTCAAATCTCAGTCCCAGAACTGTTGAAATTGCATTAAATTCATAGAAGTAAAAACCATATAATGAGAGACTGGGGGGTATGGCAACCAGGAAGGGGAGTCAAGCCACCTAGGGGCTGGGAATGGAGTGACAGGACTGAGAACAGAGTCAGGTTCCAAGAGCCATCTCCAAGGGTACCATTCATTTCCTCTCAGGCCAGCACTGGGCAGGCTCTGCAACAGGGTCTCCACCAGCACTGCAGAGAACTGAGTGTCACTAAAGCCCTCCATTCATGCATGTCTTTGAGAAGCATTTGACCTTTTTTCTTACCCATCCCCTTACTGGACACCTTTTCTTGGCTTAGCTACAGGCACTTCGACTCAGTGTATCTCAAATGCTGCAACCCTCCTTCAGAACTTGACCCTCCTCCTTTGTTCTCTTTCACCATGATGGGTATTCCTGCCCATCCAGCCACCCAAGCTGGAAGACTCAGTGTCTTCCTAGATTCCTGTGCCTTCATCTCTCACAAGCACTGTGGCAGCCAGCCTCTAAGACGGCCTCTACTGATTCTCGCCTCTTAGCATTCACATGCATTTATAGCTACCCTCACATCAGATAAGACCTACCTGTGTAACCCAGGAGATTTTGTGAAAATGACAAAGTATGACTTCCAAAGGCCAGGACACATGAGTCATTGTGGTTTTCTCTGTATTCTCCTTGGGCTACTTGCTCTGGGAGAGCCCAGATCCAATATTGTGAGAACACTCAAGTGGCTCTATGGAGAACCCCTCATGTAAGAAACTTTTGGCCTTTTGTCAGACATCAACACCACCTTGCCAGCACATGGGGGACCATCTTGAAAGAGGTTACTCTAGTTCTCAGGCCTTGGCATGACCACAGCCCTGGCCAACGTTTGACCACAACATCATAAAAGAAGCCCTGAGACAGAATCTCCAGCCAAACTGCTCCTGAATTCTAGGCCCAGAGAAACTGGGTGAGATGATAAATATTGATTGTTGTTTTATTATTGAGATAATGTGTTTTGCAGCAGCAGATAACTAGCAAGTCATCTGTCCCTGCAGATGCCACGCCTCTAGCGGCCCTTGCATCCTCCCCTCCCCTGGCCTGTCCATCACAGCAGAAGTCTGGAATCTGGCTGTCAATGGTCTCTCCTGAATTTTCATGCAGGCCCAGCTCAGCTTCTTGCCTCTGCTCTGCGCCCCACTAACCCATCTTCTACCCTAAAGCCAGAGTAGGGGTTCTGGAACAAATCTAATCTTGTTTAAAACTCTTCCTTACCTCCACAGTTTATAGAATCAACTTCACAGGTGCAGCAGGCAACTGTGAGCCAGCCCCATCTCTCTTCCCAGTCTTTCTTCTACTGAGGGTCACTCACCATCATTCCAAGTCATCACCAAGCGTAACTTCAAGCCACCTTGCCTTTTCTCCTACTGCTTTCCTCTGCCTTCTCATCTCTCCCTGAACAGAGTTCCAATCCCCAGGAAAATACTCAACTGCCCAAATGGGGCTGTCCCACCACATACTTTGTTTCCGACAATAAAGTTTAAGGAAAAACAGGACATTATATCTGAAAACCCTGCTTCAGATAGATACTACCTTCATTCTCTCTGAGGAGTTTGGCTCCCTTAGTAAAACTTCCTGATAGGACTTCATAACCCAAGTAGAGCAGAAGCTGTTCAGATATTGTAGCATTCAGGGTTCTCAGGTTGGAAGGGATCTTGGATATCATCAAGTCTTTAACTATTCAAAGTGAGGTCTGCCAAGCAACATGGGCATCATTTGGTGGCTTGTTAGATTCAGGCCCCACCAGACCTACTGAGTTAGCAAGTGCATAGTCACAAAAGCACAGAAGACTCATACAAATTGAAGTTTAGGAAGAATGCATCTAGTCAAAACCTCCATCCATCTCTCAGGTTTCCTAAACACTTGTCAAATGTTGATTCTGCTCTTGAACACCTAGTACTGGGGACACCCTATCTCCGAAGTTGCCCACTCCATCTTGAATTTTATCTACATAGCCCCTCATGCAAGATTCCCCTGCTTTACCCCGTGTCCATCCTTTCCACTTCCTATCTCTTACTTCCACCCTGTCAGGGCTTCAGGGACTCACTTCCTATGGCCAGTGCCCCTGGCATTGGCCCCAGCCCCAAATCCCATAGACATCATTCAAAAGGTCAAGGGAGATCCCATTTATGTACATTTTCCTGCCAAATTTTCACTAATCTTTCTGCCTAATGTCTTTAGGTTTGGATTTAGGTGCTGCATCTATTTGTCTTAGAGCTGTCAGAGTCAAAGGCTTCCAGCAAAACAGTGTGACAGGGCCGCCTTGGACTTACAGGGCCTGGACCTAAGCCTCCCTTCTCTGGGCATGCTGTCCTACTGGGCATGCATCTTGCAAAGGAGCAGCTGGGTTCAGGCATTGGTGTTGCTCTGGGCAGAAACACAAACATGTCTGAGGCCCAGGACATCAACATAGTCCCTCCTGCAGGATGAGGGGAAGCTCTGTCCCAGGAGGCTGACTATTCAGTGTCATTAGTAACTTCTTGCCCTAGGAGAGCACTTTACACTTTGGATACACACAGCAGGCCTTTGTCCAGTAGGTCCCATGCGAGCTGGATTTGGTGAACTGGCAGGAATTGTTAGGACAGAGACTAAGGATTCAGGGGTTTGGCTGGGCCACATCAAGTACCCTTTCTGAAGCTTAGTTATGGCATCTGATTGTTGTAACATGAGATAGTCTAGCCCCTGCTCACAGTCCTGGGATTGGAGAGATGAAAGGAACTAAGCAACAGAAGAAAAGCAAGACATGGATTACTCAAAAAACACCAACAGCCTTATGTCCTGCAGAGAGAGAGAGAGAGAGAGAGAGAGAGAGAGAGAGAGACCAGGACTAGCTCAGCTGCAAGTCCAAGTCCCAGGGTTTGCTGTGACGGGACTGCTGGAAAGCTAGTCCCCTGCACAGCTCTCCATCTTGGCCCCAGCTCTGCCTACCAACCAAGGGCCTCTATACCCTGAGGGGAAAGAAGGGCTATGGGCTTTATGCCTGCCACAGGTTGAACCTAAACCCCCTTCCTCTGCCTCAGGTGTCTCCAGAAACCTTACTCCTTCCTCTGCTCCTCCTGGACTTAAGGGAGCCAGAGGCTTGGGTGAGAAAGATCTTTCTTGAACAAGAAAAGTACAGTACAGAGCTGATTCACACATGTGTCAATCCATCAGGCTTCCCACACAGCCCTCTCTCCCTCCTCTCTACTGCTGCTGCTGCTGCTGCTGTACCAGCCTCCCCAAGGGCCCCAACCCCCCAGCATTCCCTACCTTTATCCCAATGAAGCCCCTTGCATGCTGTATGGTGCTCATCTCCCTATGGGTTATCAGCACACCCTACTCCTGAAGCTGTGCAGGTCCCAACTCCTTCTGCCCAACCTGGGGACATTGTACTTGAGTGTGTTGGAAAGAGTATGAAGTCTGGGATCCACACTTGGCTCTGCTCCGGATAACCAAGGTGATTTTAAACAAAAGCACTGCCTGTCTCTGTGTTACAGGTGCTTTAATGGAGAAGTAAACAGAGGCCACTGCCCATCAAGATATCAGGACAGCACTGAATCCTCTTCCACATTTAGTTGGTCTCCTGGAAGCTGCCAGGTGGGAGTAGAAAGTGGCAGCCTTGCCAAGGACAACCCCCTGCCCAGACTTGTAAGCCAGAGCCTAGCCCTGAACTTGCTCTCTTTTCCACCCCCTGAAAGCAGGCAAGAGACTGGGGAACTTTGGGGGGTTTTCCAGCCTTGTATTTTTATACAAGCAGAAATTCTGATCCTCAATTTTTTTATCTGTAAAATGGGAATAGCCAATCACTCTAAATTCTTTGCTCAGACAATGCGTGAGAATGCTTTGTGAGCTGTAAAATGACACACAGGTGCCCATCAAAAGGACCAATTAACACCACCACTTCCTCCACCTGTGACCATGGTTGGCATTATTAATTGACCATGTTGTTCTTCCTCCCAGGATCTGGATACAACTTTAAGATCATAGTCCAGGCCAGTGATTCTCATTAGAATCCCTTGTTGTTTTCAAAAGATACCAGTGATGGGCCGGGGATTTAGCTCAGTGGTTCCACCGCTTGCCTCACAAGCGCAAGGACCCGAGTTCGATCCCCAGTACAAAAAAAAAAAAAAAAAAAAAGATACCAGTGAGTGCTTAGGACTTACTCCTAGCGGCCTGATTCACATAGTTTAGAGCTCAGATCTCAGTATTTTTTAAAGTTCCCAAGTTATTTTTCAGCCTGAATAGAGAACCACTGTTCTTGGCAATCACTACCAAGTGACCACATCAATTTGCAAGAGGTGTCATGGCAGCCATGCTTCCTATTCATTGCCATCATTGTTCTCTTGCCCCAGAACCCTGGCTCGTTCTCCAAACTCTGCAAGGCCTGTGAAGTCCTCTCACATGGCCCCAGCCTTGGACTCCATGTAGGGCTTCTGACTGTTTCCTGTGGGAAGTTCTACTGTCTCTGAAGCTTTAGGAACTGGACTCAGGACCCAGGATAACCCTGCCCACCCAGAAAATCCCCTTGAGCCCTGAAGCATGAGGGAATGGTGTAAGAATTTCTCATTCTTTCCCCAAATCTGAGTGATAAACCAGCAGCAGTTTATAACCGTACCACCCTGAATGTGCCTGATCTTGTCTGATAAACCAGGAGCATCCAAAGAACTTTTATCCCTAAGTTTGGGAATATAGCAATTTCTTTAAGCTTCTTGATTAGAACATTCTTCCTGCCATCCTACTTTATTCTGTACTCCTGAAAAGGGAGCAGGATGGCAGAGGCAGCAGGCATGTTTAGGCTTTCACTGAGGAAATGGCAGTCTTTGCCCAGAGTTGGGAACTCATATGTGCACACATGTGCTCATGCACACATGCTCGCCTTGCCACCAAGGAACAAAACCTGTCACTGAGTCTTGATATGCCACCCTCCTCCACCTCCACCTGCTAGACGGTGCCACGGACTTCTAGGCCAAGGGAAGCCAGGAGGATCTGGCTAATGGCTGCCTCCTGGATGGTAAAGGTTTTGAGGCGAAGTATCCGGCCTTGCCCTAAGCCATAGCCATACTCTGAATGCTCAAGCTGCCAACCCAACCCACTGAGCCCTCCCTCAAGACCTCCACATCCATCTGCCATTCCACTGCCTCTTCTTGCCCTCAGCCCCAGGGGGCCCATCTCCTCTGTAACTGAAACCCTCTGCCCTGCCCCAAACAGTACCATGAGCATGGCTACCCAGCAAAAGGACTGGTGCCTGCTGGCTGTAGAGACTTTGCGTGGCCCTCTCCCTTCTCCATCCCCTCTGTAGCCAAAGATAGAGCAGCCTGGAGAATCCTTCTGCCCCCCACCCTTTACACTCCTCCCCACACGGCAAGACTGACTATCACTATGGTGGTTGCTTGGGTGAACAGGAGCATGTCTGGGGAGGTGCCAACTGCACAATCACTGAAAGTCAGCCTGCCCTGACTCCAGAGAGGGCCCCAACTCACTCTACTTCTCTTCTATTTTGGCATCCAAAAACTTGCTACCCACTTTACTTTTCAGCTCAGGGACTCAGGGTATGGGATTCTCACTGGCTCCACCCACTTTTGCTGACCCCCAGGAGGCCAGGCAGAAAGGAAAGATAGGACAAATGCAGATATCCACCAGGAAACATCTCATCCTAGAAAGAGGGCAGGGTCCGTGTCAGGAATATGGTCATTTCTGCCCACAGTTCACACCTCCATCAAAAGCCATAGGCCAGGATGCATACATCCCTTTGTCTCCCTCTTCTCCTCCCCATCCTCCCAAACTATGTTCCCCACTCCATTGCCTGTTGTTCCAATAGGACTCTCTTCTCCTCACACCCTGGCACATGTGCTCAGTTTGCTCTTTTGATCCACAGAGAAAACTGAACTGGAAATACAAGCCACATGGGCATACCCAGTGGTGCACTTGTGTGTCTGTACTTGTGCTATGTGTGTGCATGTGTGTTGTGCATGTGTGTGCATGATGATGTGAGCATCTGAATTGTGGTACATATGCACACGTTTAATACACTGAGACTAAGCCATGAGATTGTGCTATTTATTGAGGATGCAACAGGAGGGGCCTTAAAGAACACAGGAGACGTGAATGATGTCCCTCTTCTCTGTTTCTGCATGCAGAAGAGTAAAGAGAGAGACCCAGAGTTGTATTTGGTCCCACTCAGAATGAGCCATGAGGCTGTGCCAGGATGGGGTGAGCTTGGGTCACTCTTGCCTGGCCATCCTTTAGTTCTCCTCCTGAACATAGAGCCAGCCCCCAGCAGAAGCAGGAGCTGAGGTGAAGGCCCAGCATGTGAGTGGCCTCAGTCTGAGGCCCTGGGAGCCCAGCAGCATAATGAACCCTGAGGTGGAGGACGGCAGAGGAGCACAAGCTGGATGGAGCTGGGGCTGGGGCTGGGGCTGGGCTGCCTGTGTGGCTGGGGGACCGCAGCCAAGGGCTGTGCTGGGAGGACTTGCATCAGGCGTGGTGGTCCAGACCTGCCGAGGCTCAGAAGACAGATGGGAGAACTGAGTTGACAGCCAAAGCCAGGGGCCCAGGGGTAGGACCAGCAGGGTGGAAGTGGGGCTGACAGTGGGGGTGGGGTGCAGAACTGGGGTCCTGAGGTAAGGGAGGGCATGGACTGCCCTCTCTATCGACTTCCTTTCTTGGAGGAGGTGCTCAGGCTAGAGCCTTTCCCCAGGGTATCCTTGTAATCACTGGCACTGACCCAGTTTCTGCTCTCTCCACCTCGGACGCTGCACACTCCAGAGATGCAGCTGGTGCTATTAGCTACGTAACCACCACTGACCGTGCTGGGACGTAAACCATAGCCACTGCTGCCACTGGTGCTGCTGATAATGGCTGCGGGAAGAAAGCTGGGGTCAGTATCCACTCAAGCACAGGTAGGAGTGTCTCCTTTCCCCAGGACGGACAGGGCTCTTTAGAGACCCAGGTCACAGCCACTCCCTCACCTTAGAGAGAATATCCCAAAGACACCTTCCCCCATGCCCTGTCCTTGGCTTCTTCACCTTGTACCCAATCTGGCTGAGCCATGCCCATTAATGCTCAGAGGCCCATCTCCTTCATCCAGATACCCATTGTCTTTCTGGACTCCCATGCACTGCCTCTCCTATAAGCCTATTTGCAGAACTCCCAGACTCCAGCCTCTATCCCCTACAGGTTTCCTCACAACCCACAGCTGTCCAGTGCTCTGCTTAACTCTTTAGCCCTGTTGAGAAACCCAAAAATGCTATACTTGGCTTGATCTATGAGGTCCCCCATTCTGTAATTTCCAAGCCCAGGTCTGATTGCAAGCTTGCAAACTCAGCTTCTCAAGCCTCACACACAGGCCCATTTTCTTAGAACATGTTCTTTGTTTCCCTGATCCCAAAGGCAATAGCCATCCCTCTGGGAACAGAGGATGATAAAGACAAAAGAACCCCGGGCAGGAGGCTTGATTTCTGGCCATGGCTCTGCCCTTTGGCTTCCTAGTCTCAGGCACAGGTTTTCCTTCTCTATTTCTTAGAGCTTGATCTATACTCATGGGGTGTAACTAAGATCCTCTCCCATCTTCAGATTCTACAAGTTTAGATCAGAGCACACAAGTACTTACAGATGCTGACAGGGGAAGGATATTCTCCTGACATCCTGTTAAAGAGAGAGGTAAAGTAAGAGAGAGCAGCTATCCAACCCACAGTCTTTTCAAAGCTATTATCCCACTAGCCTGATGTGGGTTTCTGATCCCAAGGGGCACCTGTGGAAACTTCAGGGCTTCTTTGATATAATCAGAGTCTGAGAAAATTTGGGGGGCATCCCTGAATCTTTAGGGGTAACCAGGTAACAACCTCAGTAAAATAATAGCTTGCAAGTGGTACATGTGTTGGAGCAGTAGCCCAGGCCCAAATACCCAGCCTTCTTATCTCCTCAGCACATCAGGGAAGCCAGAGTGGCTGCCCCAACACACCTCTGACAAGCTCTCAGGTTCCTAGACAGATAAGGAAGATGAAAGCAGCCTAATAGAGGAATGAGGCTTTTCAGGGACAGGGGACAGTGGGAGGACTGAATGACCTAATCCACAGAGTATATCACATAGCATCTCAGAGTCTGGGTTGATATAAGCACTCTTAGTGTGAGTGACTACTCATATCTACTCATGGCTAGAATCACTAATTATTAGTGTTCTCTCTGTCATCACCACTCATTACTCCCCAACAACTCCCTTTCTGGATAAGAATATATTAGGTTTTCTCATTTGGTTCTTCCCATCCCCACGTGGGCCTCCTTCTCAAGCACACCCAGCTCACCTGCACTCCTCGCCCTCCAGCAGCTTGCGGTAGGTGGCGATCTCCATGTCCAGCGCCAGCTTCAGGCTCATGAGCTCCTGGTACTCACGCATCATCCGGGCCAGTTCATCCTTGGCCTGGTGCAGAGCACTCTCCAGCTCGTCCAGTTTGGCCCGGGCATCCTTGAGAGCATTGTCGCCTCTCTGCTCAGCATCAGCAATGGCTGTTTCCAGGCTAGAAGCCTAAACAAAGAATTAGAGAAGTTAGAAAACTGAAAGGAATCACTGGCTTATTCTATATCCAAACCCCTAGGATCCCAGGGCAGAGATGCCCCCCACCACCCGATGCACACAACACCTCTGCTCTAATTGAAGGAGCTGGCAAATTCTACCCGAGCTCTAGCTCCACACCTTGTGTGCAGACATTTGTGGTGATGAGAAATTGTGCATCATGCCCTTCTGAGAGCAGAGCCAATGGAGCACCACTTCAGTTCAATGCAGAGACATTTACTGAGCTGCACTATGCCGAGGATGTGAAAAGATCATGAAGAGTGGCTTTCTGCTCTTTCACATTAAGGTCTGAAGGAGACATCATTGGAATAGAGCATGGTAGGAGCAATGGCATCAGTTGCCCAGATGTGTGGCCCCCACAGACCGAGAGCATTGGGAAGGAGACTCCCCAGGAGCAACTGTTATTTGCCAAGTGCTCACTGAATATCCAACACTAGCTCAGCACTGCCCATTCCATTTACAAACTTTGGCTCATTTAGTCCTCCTGTGTGGTGAAGACAGGTGACTTATTTAGAGTCACAAAGTTGCTGAGTGTTGAAGCCCATGGGAGTCCAGAGAGAACATGGAACAGAAGGACCAGTCTCCAGGCAAGAGACCTTGGTTCAGAGCACAGCTCTGCCATTCCCCAGCTCTGCAATTCTCTTACCCACTGAGTCTCAGTTTCCTCACTGGTAACAATGAGGATGGTAACTGTTGCTTCTTAGGGGCCTTGTGAAGATTAAATGTGATAAAACAATAGGCACTACTGCTATCTACTGCTATTTTATTATGTATATGGCTCTTGTGTACCTGCCTGCTAACACCAAGGGTGCCTTCTGTATTCCTGGGAGTAGACCCTAGTAAGTCCTTGGTTAGGTGCTTTAATGGGTTCTCCCTGAGCCCATTTCTCCTCAATCTCACATGAGCTAATGTTTATCAAGCTGCTACTCTGGGCAGGCACTGTGCTAGAAGCCAGGAAGGCACACAGCAGCTAGATCCCTACCTCCTTTCAGTCTAATGGGGATAGGAGAGAGGCAGGTGCTGGGAAATTTCAGAAAGTGTGACAAGTGCAAGGAAACGCAGACACCTGGCAAACACACAACTGTAGAGAAGGTCTCAGACCACTCTGTGGGGCAAGAGGAATATTCCTGAGGGAGGGAGCTTCTAACCCAAGGTGCTTGGAATGAGTAGGAGAAGTGTCCCAAAGGCAGCCTGCTCCTAGGGTTGGAAGTAGTGACCTGCTTGGCCTCCTCCTCTTGTGACATATGAGGTTGGTTCTCATTCGACTCATCTCCCTTGGACTCCACTCACCTGCCCTTGGCTTCAGCCGAAGTCCCTTACCTGCTTCTTGGCATTTTCAATCTCTGAGCGGAGCCTCTGGATGAGCCGGTTGAGCTCTGTGATCTCATTCTTGGTGTTTTTGAGATCATCTCCATGCCGACCAGCTGCCAGCTGCAGCTCCTGGAACTGGGGACCCCAAAACACAGCAGTGGATGAGCATGGAGGATATATCATGAAAGTACATGAAGCCTCCAGGTTGCTGATGTCATGTGGTCACCTAAATGGACACTGTCTCTATTCTGGGACCATCAAATCCAGCCCACATGCCAGCTGGTATCACCCCCAGCTCAACCTCAACTCAGCCCACCTTGGTCTGGTACAGAGCCTCAGCTTCAGCCTTACTCCTCAGGGCAATCTCCTCATACTGAATGCGGACTTCATCGATGATGCTGTCCAGGTCCAGGTTCCGGTTGTTGTCCATGGACAGGATGACAGACATGTCACTGATGTGGGATTGGATCTGAGCCATCTCCTGCAAGAGAAATGGAGGTGATCTCTCAGCTTGGCCATGTCAAAGGCTGATAACCTCACCCCAGCAAGGCAAGCAAATTCTAGTGATGTCAAACTGAACCTGAAACCCGTAACTGTCACCTCCCTGAAACCCATAACTGTCACATTCCCCAGGCTGTGCCTCAGACAGATTCTCACTGCCATGGAGTGAGGCCTGCCCCCTCCCTTCTCCTTCAAAGGGTGGAGATTGAGGAGCTTCACAGGGCTGAACAGGAGATGGATAGCTGACTAGGAGGCTCTCTGTGTCTCTCCCAGCTACCAGAGAAGAGTACTGACTGGCTTCCCACAGAATGGATCAAAGATTCAGACTTACAGCTTCAAAGAGACACTTGTAGAACTTGATGTCCTGGTCCATGGAGTCCACCTTGGCCTGCAGCTCCACTTTATTCGCATAAGCAGCATCCACATCCTGAAAGATGCCCCAGCCAACCCCAGTCACTCCTGGTGCAGCCAGGAATGTAACATCTGCCCCTAGCCTGGGCACCTTGCTCAAGGAAGTAGACTCCCTCCTTCCTTTGTGTAGCTCATGAAGAAGATGGAGGAGCTAAAGGTCCAGCCCCTTTCCCCTAGCCCATTCTGAGAATCTGCTCTATCAGCAGCAATGGGATGCCCTCTCAGGAAGGCATCCTTAGCAAAGCCACTATCAGAGACACCCTGTGATGTCTGAGCCAGGTCTTCTGGTTTCAGGGGAGCCCCTTCACATTAGGAAGGGAAGATTTTCATTACTATTTCTGCCTTCCCTCACTATTTCTGCATCCTCTCAATTTGGGACTGGTGGCAGAGCACACTGGCAGGCTCAACCCCCTGGCACCAGACAGTCCTTGTACTCAGGGCTGCCCTCCTCACCTTCTTGAGCAGCACAAACTCGTTTTCTGCAGCTGTCCGCCTGTTGATCTCCTCTTCATATCTGTGAGAAGGCGGGGGCTTGTTGGCTCATTCCTTTCACCAAGACCCTTTGTTCCCCAGGGAAGACCCAGGGTGAGGAACAGCATGCCACTGAGAGGCACAAGGACTGGGGGCTACAGGTGCTGGACAGTGGGGCCAGCCAGACAGAAAGGCTTCCTTGGCTGGAGACATGGACCCAGTTCAGGAGAAGGGGATTGTTGAGATCCACCTTGGAAAATGAAGAAGCATGTGGAGAAAGTGCCCCCTGGGAATCTCAGAGGAACCAAGAAACAAGCTGTCCTTCTCTGCTTTCAATTTGAAGAAAGCATCACATGTGATGGAGTATTCCCCATGCCTATTCTCAGTCACCCCCCAAACTAGTCTGGGAGGTGGGTATAATGAACCTCTTCTTTGCATATGAAGATTCAGAAGCTCTGGAATGTGTGAGAGGCTTACCATGGTCTCTCTCACCCAGAGACAGAGGTAATCCTCTGACCACTTCCCAGGTAACTCAATATGTTTCCTGAGTGTCAAGCCAGTAGGTTGGCAGCAAGGAGCATGTTCTAGACTTGTTAGGGTGATTCTACTTGGCATGACTGAAAACACCACCTCTCACCTCCAAGAATTTTAAACTGAAGTGTCTGCCAGGGTCCCTTAGAGAAACTGAGGCAGGTGTCAAATCACAGGGGTCCCTCCTCACTCACCTCTTCTTGTAGTCCTCCACCACATCACGCACATTCCTCAGCTCTGAGTCCAGCCTCATTCTGTCCCCAGACAGTGTCTCCAGCTGCTTCCTCATATTGCTGATGTAGCCCTCAAGAATGGGCTCCAGGTTGTTCTTGCAGTTGTTCAGGTCCAGCTGCTGCAGCAGCTCCCACTTGGTCTCCAGCACCTGGTTCTGCTGCTCCAGGAACCGCACCTGGAACCCCAAATCCCAGCTATAGTTGAGCCCCCAGACTGTTGCACTTGTGGCTCAAAGTCATTGTGCAACTGCTGTGCCTTCCTGATCTCCCTTAACCCTCAATACAGCTGCATGGGGCAGGGGAACGAAACCCTGTTTAATAGAGAGAAAACTGAGGCATGGAGAAGCATCACTTCTTTCCAAGGCTTAATAAGTGGTGGAGGCCAGAACTGAACCAGAAACATGTCCCTGTACCTCATGCACCCAATCACCAGAGCCACCGTGTCCAAATCAGTGCAGGGCATGAGGCTGCCTGGAAACACCAAGACAGAGCCAGCCAGGCCCATCTTATCAGAAAGAGTGACCATTTCATGACATGTCAGACTCAGTGAGGCTTGGGTCTAGGGCTTTGGAATATTTTCAATTCCTGCCTCAGGCTCCAAGCCCGTCTTTGCTCATAGCCTCTCCCTTTCCTAGAGCAAGCACAGCACGTGAAGCAGGATGGTGAGGGGCTCCCACTGAGCCAGGAAACTCACCACAGAGGGCTGACCTGCATGTATGTCTCTTGTCTGATTTGAGGGATCACAGTGTTTAAAATGTGACTTTTTATATCTATGTGAGTATATCTACTTTTTAAATAAAGACTTGTTCTCCAAAAATCAGAAAACACAGAGCATGGGAACACTGTGTGAGATTCAGTGTTGAGACAGGACTATCCACCAGCAGATAATCCAGCATTTGGTTTAATTTAACCAGTCCTGAATCCTTTGCAGATGCCCATGAGCTGAGCATTAAGCACAAAGTAAACCTACATCCGGGAAATCACAGTACATATTTGCACCACTGGACCCATTTGAATTGCTGATGGATTCACCATCTTCTCTAGCTGCCTGAGGTTAAGAGATCATACTTCTCTTGAGACTAAAATCATTAAGGAACAGTCCAGGGTTTGTACCTCCTTCCTCTCCCTCTGAGCAGACAACCTCTGTGAACAAATCTGTCTTTATGTCCATCTTTTCTCTCATGTCTCCTCCCTCCACTTGCAGGGTCTGACCATTGCAGCCGAGAGTCAATCCACTTCCCTCCCCCTGGGCCACAATGCTCAGAATATCTTGACATGTGACACAGCTGAGGACTAAGAAGCTGCAGAGCCAGCCCTGGCCTCTGAGGCTGAGCAGAAGGCTGGAGGGCATCCTCTAGGCAGGAAGGGTAGAGCTGCAAGGGCAGGCTCATCTCTGAGTCCTCATGACCCAGAATTTATCCTGGGCTGACTTATCCTTGGTGTTTGACTATCAGCAAGCTAACAGAGCCCTCTAGCCTCCTCCCCTGTATCTGGAGGCAGGAGACTGAGGATCTAGCCCCTCTTTTCCCATCCTCCTAATAGCTTTGAGCCCAGCATTGGCCTCCTGTCTTTGCTGACTCATAAAACAGGAGTAATCATTTCTTATCTATGCCAAATCAGGAGTCTGTCTGGACTAGAAGATCTCCTGTGCTCTCATGATTCCTCTCCTTTTCACACCCCTCCCCTAGCTTCTAGAGATAAAAGATAGTAACAAGAACCACCATTTTTGGAGTACTTAGTTCTTTTCAGGCATTGTGCCAAGATCTCCACATGTATTTTCTTTTCTAAACCTAATATACTCTTAGGAGGTAGATTACAATCTCCATTTAGAGTGAGGCGATAAAGGCTCAGACAAGTCATTTTCACAAAGCCGAATACCTGGTCGGTGTTGAGCCCAATATTCAGTCAATTCAGACTTCAGAGCACTATGGAAGCCTCTGCCCCACAGTACTCTTCTGGTTTGCAAGAGAGTCCTTAATCAGCTGAAAGACTCATGGCAGAGACATCTGGGAATCCAAAGGGCCCAAGATGATGACACGGCAATGCTCCTCATGTACAGGTCAAGGGACTAGCAGTCAAGGCCAATGTACATGAGAGGTCAGGCTTCCCTGCCTATTCCGGGGTATGTTCTCTCTCACTGGCCTTCACTGCACAGTCTACCAGGCCCCTGTGATTAGCAATAGCACCAAGCTGGCCTTCAACAGTAAGGACCAGAGCTCTTCCCTTGAGACTTCCTGCTGGTACCCAAGTAAGCCTCTGCCAGTAGGAATTAAGCTTACCTTTGTTATCTCTCTGGGAAGATGATGCAGAGAATCTTATACAAGGCTCCCTAACGATGGAAAGTACTCTCCTTGTCCACAGTAAGTGCCTCCTCATATCTAGCCTCAACCTCCCCTGCCCTAACAAACTCATATTCCAAGAAGAGAAAAGGGAGCTGTTCACAGGTTCCTCTGGTCCTAAAAGACCCACCTTATCGATGAAGGAGGCAAACTTGTTGTTCAGTGCCTTAATCTGCTCCCGCTCCTGGGCACGTACTTTCTGGATCTCGGGGTCCAGCTCCACATTGAGGGGAGCCAGGAGGCTCTCATTGACAGTGACCTGGTGGATGCCTCCAGGTGGGCACACGGTCGAGCACACAGGCCCCAGAGCCACACTGCCGAAGATGCTGCCAGCAAAGCCACTGGGCCGGCTGCGGCCAAATCCAAAACCTCCAGTCTTCCCGCTGCCACTGGCCGTGTTGAGGGAGATGCTCCGGGCACCCCCCAGGTTGTAGAGGCTCCGGCTGCCAAAGCTCCCACTCAACCCTTTGCCCCCTGCCCGGTAGGAGGATGAGCTGCCCCCGGAGAGCACCGCAGAACAGCCACTGAAGCCTCCCTTGGAGAGAGCTCCTGGCTTGCAGGTGAATTGGCGGCTCATGGCGCTGGTGGAGATGGAGCTCAGATGCAAGAGGAGAAAGGCAAAATCCCACAAAGGCTCTGCTGGCTGCAGAGAGGACTGACAGGTCCTTTTATATGTGCTTGGCACTGAGCTTGAGGATGGGCAGTCAAGAGCTTAATTCGTGGGTTTGGCTTGCCTGGGAGCAAGAAGTCATTTTCTCTGTGCTGAGCTAGAGATCAGGCCTCCCCACCTCTGAAACAACATGAAACCTTCAAATTGCTGGGCTTGCATGCCTTGCTCATATAATTTGGGTCTTATCTAATTAACCTGCTGTTATAGGGTAATTTGCCCCCGGCCTCAGTTCTCTGGGGGGATGTCATGGCACATCACCACCTCAGTCCGGATTAATCTCTGGGTTCTTGGTTTCCTGTTGGGGCTCAGAGAACAGAAATGGTCTTGACTTCCTTGGTCAGGGCAGCACTGAGTGGAGTATCAGGGGGCTCCAGCCAGAGATGTGTCCTCCTCTTTCCCAGAAAGGGGAAGACTATTTGGGTGGTGATTTTCCCTGGGCCTCCTAGAGACTTCAACCAGATCAGGCAGCAGCTCTTTCTTCTGGGGGATTAGGGGCAGAGGGACCCTGTCCCTGGGATGGGACAGGAGCAGTCCAGGCCAGCACCAGCCATGAGATCATGGCAACCATGTGCTTCTGCATGTTCTCTAGAGATCTAGATGTCCACACTTCATCTCTCTCCAACACCCACCATAAGACAGCCTGGGTGGGGGCTGTGGAGTGGGACAAGCCTCTCACAACCTGGAGAGAATGAGAAAAACAGAGGAGAATGGAGTTCAGGTGGGGACTCAACCATCGAGAGTACAGAGGAGACAAAGAGAGACTGGCCTATGGCCTGGATTTCAGGGACAGATTCCTGCGTGATCCATTTCAATATTTCTGTCTCTCCTATAAAGTATACCTGCAAATGAGAGTTGAAGCTACCTGAGGACAGGAATCATCTGTTTGGCCTTTAATTAAGAAGTTGCCGTCAACACAAACTCTAACTTCTGCATCACCTGCCCAGGCCCAAGGGCCAAGAACAGAAGCTTGCTGGGCCTCCCCATGACACCAAGCCTTAGTGCAGGCTCAGGCTAGAAAGATCCCTAAAGAGATGAGTAGTGAGCATGGCCATTCCTCTCCTATGTGCCTGCCCTAGGGGTTCTGCTCACTGTCCTCTCCATTCTTGGTCACTGGCTCAGGGATGGGCCCAGTTCCCTCCCATGATTGCCCTCTTCATCTCATGGCTCTGTCTCTGGAGATTGTCTTGCCCGCCCGAAGCCCCCTGATGAGCTGTAGCTCTTGGCTGATGGGCACAGGAGGGAGGAGAATCCAGACACAGGCTTGGTAGGGCTTTCTCTTCTTTTGTTTAGGAGATTGTCCCTCCCCTGCCTTCCTTCCCTGTTCTTTGTCATCTTCCACCCACCCTCTCCTCTCACCCCCTCTTGCTCTATGGCCTTCATCCTGCCTTCCTTGAAGAGGTCTTCTGGGCTCTGCCTACTTCCCTTGGCCCCTGGCATGTTCTTGGCTGTGTGGAAGGACAGTGACCTGTGAGCAGCTTGCATGATTTCCTCTGAAGGCCACATCACATATCATCACATATCAACCTTTGTATGGATAGCAGACCCAGACCTGAGGTCACTCATACACTCTTCCTCCCTCCTTTCCTTTTTCCCTCTTGTCAACCTCTACTGAGTGCACACTGTACTCAGCATCATGCAAGTGCTGAGGACACAAGAGTGTGTAGTATAACGCTGAAGACTTTTCAGTGCTCTTGGAATGTACTCCTGGCACAGTGGTCCTCCACCAATGGCTCTTTGGCTGTGTTTCTCTGACGTGTATGGCAGCGCCCCAGCCTAGCTGTCATGTCCTGCAGCTGCTGCCCCTGCACCATCCAACAACTTCCTTCCTCAATGCTCCTTACCTGGTCAAGGACATCTCACCCACTGGCTGTGTCTGTAACTACCTCCAACATTTGTCAAACTGCTCCTACCCACCCATCTCTTCTCATCCAAATCCCTCTGCTTAGCTAAAATCCTGCTGGAAACCCTGTCCTCTCTCTTCCACAGCCTGGCTCCTTTATGTGTCATGTTGATACCTGTGTGTCAGACACTGTGTTCCTGGGGCCTGGGTAAGGAGCCATGTGCCCATGGACACCTCCCTCAGGAGCCTCCCTGCAGAGCCAGACCAGCCTCTGGACAGCCATCTCAAGGCAGGACCAGCGAGCAAATGGCCCCTGGCTGGAGAAGCAACCAGATGGCAGAGAGGGTGTGTTGGGCCTAAGTCTGTCTGGAATGGTAGCAGGAGGGAGTCAAGGCTCCAGGTGCCCAGTTCCCACTCTGCCACTCTCCTTTGCTTCGCCTCTGGGAGCCTCAGCACCCCCAACTAGGAATGAGACAATGAACTCTATTACAAAAGTGGTAACAATTCCATGTTTTTAATCTATATAAAGTGTTCCCTAAGTATCTGGTACATAGTCAATATCCAACAACTGTCACTGATGACTAAAAGTAGGAGGTAAAGCAGAACTTATCCAGTCCTCTCTCCTTTCCTCCTCTACCATGGGGTGTCTGCCTCAGACACATTCTTACACAGTGGCATTAGATGTTGAGAACAGGGAAGGGGTGGCGTACCCACAGGCCCAGGCTCTGCACTCAGACCATTCTTGGTGCTAGAAAAATTTACCATTACAAATAATAACATCCACTGTCTAGGAGGTATCTGCCAAGTACAAAACTAAACAGAAAACACTTTATAAACATTATCTCACAACCATAGGTACTGATATATCAAATATTTATTGAACATCTACCAAGTACCGATAGGGGCAACGTCCTCTGTGTCCCTAGTCTTGGCTTCCCTCCAAATACAAGTGTCCCAGGAAGCAGCACCTCATCGGGCTATTAACAAGTCATTAACATCCTAGCATGAGTTAGTTAATCAGATACTGGCCCTTAAAAATGAAACACCCAGTGTTGTTGATGAGGCTGATGACACAGGAGGAAGCTGGAGAGTTCTAGAACACCCAACAGGAAGGGTGGGCCCAGGTGGGGCTCCTGAGGTGCTTGAATTTTTCTGGAGGGTATAAGAAGGGTGGATAGGACCCCAGGTGACCAAGGTCACAGGCACTGCCCTTCCCCTATTTTAATTAAGATCTTGGGAGATTTGGGTGCAAGAAACAGAGCCCCTGCTTTGGGACGCTCTTGGCCTGGTAGAGGGGAAAACATGTAGGCTAACATGGTCCAGCTTTCTGTGTGAGAATTGACTTCTGACCAATGCTTGGCCAGGCACAAGATGTCTTTGGGCCATCGTTTTACTCATCTGTGAAATGGTTAGGGGGAAAGTTTGTCAAATTACAGTTAAATCTCTAAGGTACCAGGAACATCTAGTTTGGACATTAAGGAGAGAGAAAATGGCTTGTTAAATAAATTGCATGTGTATGGCTCTTGGTTTTATAGCCAAATGTTTTATTAGGTTTACAAGAATAATTTGTAGTTTTCTTTGTATTTATCTTTCTATACCTGTGACGATGGCTAGTTTGACCATATCTCTGACTGATATATTTGTTGTCCCCTTTCAGGGTTCAAGGGTCTCCCAGGAGAAGGCCTCAGAAAGAAAAGAGCAAGAGAATTTAGTATAATATAAGAGGATAATTGCTGGGTGGGAAGAAAGGGGATGCACAGGAAAGAGGCAAGACTTGGGTCACTGAATCCACAAGGGGTCTTAGAGAGGGAGGTGGGTTCCAATCTTTTAAGCAAAGAAGGCTTGAATGGATTGGGCTGAGAAATAGGAAAATAGCCCCAAGTGGCAGTAGCCAGGTCACTGGTGAAGAAAAGACCCACTAGGCTGGAGCAATCATGAGTAAAGCGTGATCTGGAGTGGAAGGATCTCAGATTCCAGGCTGTGCTATGTGATAAGGCAAATGACAGAGAGACATTGAAGGCTACTGAGCCAGGAAGACCCTAAGTGATATATTTCTGAGGAAGCAGAATCTAGCTGCTGTGTGGGTAGGACTGGGAGGTGGTGAGAGGCTTGAGGCACTGAGAGAGAGCCAGGCAGTTCTCTGAGCAAAATAATTCTCTTCAAAATTAGAGAGAATGAGCTGGGCTCTTTGGATGAGATCATCCTAGGTTCTGTCAGCTCTCCTCAGCAGATGGACCCAGGACATGAGCCTGTCTCCGTGGGTCTCCCACAAGTCCACTCCCTCACAATACCACTTGTTCCTGTCATTTCAGGTAGGCAATGCCTCGGTCCAAGCCAGCTGGGAGGACTACCGTCCCTGAGGGGACTTGGCCACAATCAGAGCCACTCAGTAAGAGGCAGGACGGTTGTTCAGCAGATTTGCTGCTGACAAGGCCAAAGGTGAGATCACCCCAGAAGAGCTGGGGTATAAAGGACAGGAGACATCTTGCCAGGCATTTAGCTCAGGTCCCATCCTGCTGCAGCATTGGCTGAGAAGTGCCTCTTAGAACAGTCTGTCCCCACTTAGCTCTGGGGCCAGGAGCACTTCCTTTTAGCTTTGCTGGCCATCACCACCTTCCATGCCTCTGAGGAAATGTGTGGATGTGGGACTCTGAGGACCCAGGCCCTGATCCTGCCTTGGTCACTCGGGAGCTGTGTGACCGTGAGCAGGTCTCCTACCTTCCTAAGTCTTTGTTCCAAATCATTAGGTGGGGACATCAATAGTTGCTCCATCTACTGTTCAAAGTAGACAGAAGGCATTGTAAATAATAATAATGACCACGACAATGACAGTAGCTAACACTTGGGCAGTGTGCCCTCTGCCAGGGACTGTTCTAAGCACTTCACAGGTGTTCGTTCACATCACCCTCACGACAGCCCAGTGAGGTTGGTACTATTATTATCCTCACTTTACAGATGAAGATACTGAGGCCCAAGGAAGTTAAGCAACTTACTCAAGGTTGCACAGCTAGTGACAGCTGAGCAGGTCAGACCCAAGCAGCCTGGCTGCAGGCTGTGCTCGTGATCTCCACACTGTCAGATTCTCTCTGCATCGGAGACTAGTGCAGGTCCATGCTGCAGTGCAGGCACACACGTCCCACTCTCCCCTTGAACAGTCTCTGCTTCCTGTTCTCTTCTGTCCCTCCAACACCTGAACCACACTGCAAAACACTGAGCTCAGCACTTTCTTTCCCGAATAGACTCTCCCCTCAACCTAGCTCCCACTCCCCTCTATTTCAGTGGTCTCATCTTCACATATCTTCAATACATTCTTTTTCAATTATTGTCATGGAAAGGGGGAATGCAGTGCCCAAGTGAGGCAATCATTCATCCTGTCATCATCGCAGAGACCATGAAAGCAGAAGAGTTGGGCCTAATGCAATGTTCCTTCCCAAAGGCAGGAAGATGGACAAGGTGATCCCTCAAGGCCACAGAGGACCTATTTCAGTGAGACTTTCCCTACCAATGTACACAGATGGATCAGTTAAAGCCTCCTGCTCCCCTGGGTTTGGAACAAAGGGAAAGAAAAGACTCTTAAGATCAGAAAATGGGAAGATCATGGCCGGGGAGAGTTGCAGGGGAAAGACATAAGAAAAGGCAAATGAGGTTCTGGAAAACAGTGCATAGCTGCTGTGGTTGTCCTTTTCTTTTGCATTCACTTGACGTTTACCAAACAGCCTCTCTGTGCCAGTGTCTGCCACACACAAGGACAAAGGGAGACACAAGCTGCCTTAGAGGATGTCTCAGTCCAGTGGAGAGGTCTGACATTACAGAGACTGTTGCTCTGGATCAGTCCCAAATGGAGAGATGGTTCCAAAGGCAATCGGGCTTTGTGCTCACTTTAGCTAGTGGGCAAGATAGAGTGGGTTTGGGGACCTCGGCAAGATGGATACTGTGAATCCTGGCCCACATCACTGAGCAGAGGCCATGGTTCTGGTAGCTGAAAGGAATGTTACAGTTCTCTGGCTTCTGTTACTTCAATTCAGCAACAACCATCAAGGGCTATGACAGACATGCAGGGGATGAATTGCTTGCCATGACCAAATCCTGAAACATAGGCAGTTAAACAAGCACCCAATTAATGGACAGAACCTATGGTTACCCTCACCTGAGCAACTGAAGTGTCCAGAGGGCTGGTCAACTCTGGGCCATTGGAAGTCTGACTCCCTAGAGGCTCCCAAGTCCCCCAAACTTGCCCTCAGCTAGTCAAATAAGGTAAGTTGTCTCTATCCCCTAGTGGCCCTAGATGGCTCTTCTCACCAGGTTGCCATCTACCACGTGGTGAGGAAGGCTGGCAGTGAAGTCCATGGACACAGTCTCTCTGTTCTCTCTGCTACACTCCTGATTTTATTTTTATTTTTTATTGAGATGAGTTTTACATAACATAAAATTTACCATTTTAAAGTGAACAATTTAGTGGCATTTAGCATCTTCACAATACTGTGCACCTACCACCCCTGTCTAACTTCAAAGCATTCACCACCTCTAAAGGAAACCCTGCGCCCACTGGCAGCACTCCCATTCCCCTTCTCCAACCCTTGAAACTACCAACCTGTATTCTGTGTGGATTTACTAGACTGGACGTTTCATACAATATGTGATCTTTGTTGTTTGGCTTCTATCGCCTTGCATAATGCTTTCAAGCTTCATCCACGAAGCATGTATTAATATGTCACTTCTTTTTATGGCTGTGTAATATTCTATTGTAAATGTATACTTATTACAGCTTCAGTTGTTATAATAAAAACATAAATTTATAAGGAGAGAAGGTTTATTTTGGCTCATTCTTTCATTGGTTGCAGTGCATAATCACTTGGCCCTGTTGCTTTGGGCCTGTGACAACGCAGTATATCAAGGCAGAGAACATGTGCCAGAGAAAAGCTATGTTATGGTTTGAACATAAACGTCTCCCCAAAGCCTCATGCGCTTATAGGTGGGCTTTTCAGAGGTGGGTGAATCTAGGGTGTGCAAATATGGATTATGAATGTGTGATAACTGGATTAATCCACTTACAGGATAAATGTAGTTCTGGGTGAGGCTAAATGGATTTATTAAAGACAGAAGACCCATCCTGGGTGTGAGTTGCACCAACCAATAGGCTTGTAGCCTGAATGAAATAAAGGTAAAGGGAGAATTACTGCTGCTGCTTTCTGTTTCCTGCCTACCGTGCCATGGACTGTTTCTCCTCACTGATGCCCCTCTGTCATGCCACCCTGCCTTGGTGACAGCTGACTATGGAATGAATCCTCTACACACTGTGAGCTAAAATAAACATTTCCTCCTTTAACTTGTGGGTGTTGGGTATTTTGTTCCAACAATGAGGAAGTAACTACGACAGCTTACTCTCCTAATGGTGGCTGGGAAGTAAAAAGAGAGAAAAGGAAGGACTAGAACCCCCCAAATGCCCTTCAAGGACATTCTCTCAAGAACCTAACTTTATTCCCATGGGCCTCACCTCCTAATGGCTCTTCCATCTCCCAACAGCACCACAGGATAGTGGTCAAGCCTTTAGCAGTAGGCCTTTGGGGGACATTAAAGATACAAGCTAAAATAATACTGCATCCCAGTTTTTTATCCACTTACTCATTGATGTGCATTTGGGCTGTTTCTACCTTCCATTATTATGAATAGTGCTATGGGCCTGTGTGTGCCTGCATGGTTTCAGCACCTGATTTCAGTTCTGTTGGAATATCTGTAAGAGTGGGATTGTTGAGTCACATGGCACTTCCAGGGAACTGCCCAACTGTTTCCCACATTGGCTGAACCATTTTGTATTCCCACCAGCAACGTACAAGTGTTTCAATTTCTCTACATCCTGAGTAACATTTGCTATTTTCTGTTTTATTTATTAAAGCTATCCTAATGGGTATAAATTATTGCTTCATTATGGTTTTAACTATCATTTCCTTAATGAGCATTTTTTTCATGTGCTCGTTGGCCATTTATATGTCTTCCTTAGATAAAAATCCTTTAAAGTCTTTTGCCCACTTTTAAACTAGGTTTTTTGAATTGTAAGAGCTCTTTATATATTTTGGATACTAGAACCTTATTAGATATAAGATTTGCAAATGTTTTGTCCTGTTATATAGGTTGTCTTTTCACTCTCTTGATACTATCCTTTAATATGTGGAAATTTTTAACTTTTATGAAGTCCAATTTAAATATTTTCTTCTTTGTGGTTTATGTTTCTGGTGTTACATCTAAGAATTAATTGCCAGATCCAAAGTCATGAAGATTTTTTCCTATATTTCCTTCTAAGAATTTTATGGTTTTAGTTATTATATTTTGGTTGTTGATGCATTTTGTCTCATTTTTTATATGATGTGACGAAGGGTCCAACTTCATTCTCTGGCCCAAGGATATCCAGTTATCCCAGCACCATTTGTTGAAGAGACTATTCTTTCTCCCACTGAATGACCTTGGCCCTCTTTTGAAATAGCCATAGATTTCCAGAATTGAAATTAAAAGTCTCTCCAGGTTCCTACCTCCTTGATTTCTCCTCCTAGGCTTTAGAGCACTCTCTAAACTGAGTCTTAAAGCAAAAGGCCAGAGGCTCCTGTGCACTTCTCAGGCCTTAAATAAACCCAGTCAACAAAGGGTTTGTCTATTTCCCAGGCAGCAAAACTGCAACCAGAGAGGCAGACCCTCTGCCCTCCTCACCACCCCAGCAGAGGACACAAGATGTTTCATCCACTCAGCTCTTGGGAACAGCTCTTGGGTCTCACAGCTCAGCAGCACCAGGGCAGCCATACTCAGCAGTCAATCATGCTTTCACCACAGCCTCAGAGGAGGTGACTTTACTGATGGCTCTTGTATTCTTCTAAAAGCTGTTTAAGAGTGTGGGCCCCCTTCACCTCCGCACTGAAATCCTTCTTACTGGCTCACTCCCAGGGAATTTGATATTTTGCCAAAGCAGATCTTTAGTGCTGCAAGAGCCCTCAGGGGTACCTGCTTCTAGAACCCATAGCTTTCATCAGATCCCCAAAGGACCCTGATCCACAGAGTTAAGAACCTCTTGAGTATATCAGGTGACTGGTTAGTGGCAGTGGCAAAGCTGGAATGATGATTCATAATTCCTAGGGCAGTAGTCCAGCACCCACAGTGATGACAGCATCAATATCAGAAAGAATCATTTGGACAGAAAGCCCAGCAGACGCCTTGGCTATGTGTTCCCCAAGGTTTATGGCATCAGGACGCACCCAGAAGAGAACTTCTTAATACACGAAAGGCACAATCAGGAAGTGAAGGCCATGCACTCCCAAGGCCCCATCCTGTTGTCCTGAGACCTGCAGGGGCAAATATCTTGAGCACACTTGAAATACAAGACTGATTGGAAAGCTACCATTCTGCCAGCAAAATCCATCAGCTTTGGAAATCCATCCAGCCCCACTAATGGCTTCAAAAAATTGGAGACTTCCCACCCCTCATAAATAAGCACAAAATACCTGTGCCCATGCCCTCTGTGGCAGCATGATTTAACTTCTCCCTCCAGGAATCTAGGAGCCCATCTTTCTGATTATTTGATTATCTTTCTTTTTCCAGGAAGCCTCCCTTATTTAGCTCCACCATCACAGCCACTTCTCAGCACAAGTACAGGGCTTTGAGTGTGAACCTGTCTTTCTGCAACCTGGGGTCACCTCCTGAGCAGCCTCCTTGGGGAGGGACCATAAGGCTGTGCACATCACAGGACTGGAGTAGGGAGACATCATCATTAGAGGGTGAAACATTTGTGGAAACTGACAGGAGTGCATATCTGACACCACTCAAGGGCAGTTTATTGAATATAAAACAGAAATTCAGCAAGGAATTCAGCAAGGGAGGGACTAGATGGTGATATTTCCAGGAATATTTACACTGTGAGCCATGACTCGTGACTGGATGATACCACTGGACTCAATTTGTGGCAATAGGAACTAAGAGTCAAGCTACTGTAAGACACAGCCCCAGAGAGAATACCAAAGATCAATGACATCCTGCAGTCCTGATAAAATGTCATGATGCTGCCTTCATGAAGAGCCATGGATTTGATGTTCTCTCTATGAAAGAGGCAATGTCATGCTGTGGAAAGAGCATGGTCCCCAGAGTCAGCCAGGCCTAAGCAGGCACAAAGGTGGGTGACTGAGCAAGCTCTGCAGCTCTGAGAATTAGGCTCCCTGTCTGCCCCAAGGGTGCTGATCACACTTCCTTGCAGTATTGGATGAGAATTAGAGGCAACGTATATAAGGTGCCTGGTGCATAGTAGGTCCTTGATTACGAAAGTAGCTATTAATGATAAGGATGATATTAATGATAAGGATGGGTGGATGACACAAGATGGCAGAAAATCCCCAATTCTCCTTTGCTTGCTTTGTGAATAAGGGTGTGTCTAGTGGTCTGAGAATGTACACATGTTCTCCATAATGAAGTCTTCCTGCAAAGACCTTTCTGGTGGGACAGAGGAAGGCTGTCTAATACCTTCTGGTTATATGGTTCCAGATTCACCCTACCATGCTTGCAAGGGCAGTATAACCTCAGATAATTGAATAGTTGACCTATACACAGAACAAACCTATCCTTCCCTCTCTTCCCTCCTTCACTCTCTCTAGGCATGTTCACAGCTTCCCAAGGCCAAGGTGATTATGGTTTGTGTTTCCAAAGCCTCCTGCTAGCTGAAGGCAGCAAGAAAAACAAGAAGTCATAAAATCTACAAAGGACCCACTGACACAGAGAGGGTGACCACGTCAATTAGAACTAGAATGTAAGATACTCCATGATGTGGATAGTTGAGTATATTATGGCCAATCCTAAAATTCAAGGATGGAGGACTTGGGAGTTGCAGGCATCTTTGGGAAGTAGCTAAGACATCCCTTCTTCCAGGTGCTGGGGTGAGTGGGGAGGTGGCTTTATCGGGTGGTCTTCCTGGCTGGGGCACTGCCTGAGGCACTCTTGTCCTGAGAGTCCCTGAGGTCTCCTGCTTGTGCCCCTTGGGTCTTGGTCTGGCCACTTCGGGGACTGCCAAGGTTGATGGCTGCACTACTGACCCCGAGGTCAGTGCTCACGGAGCTGGGGTGGTAGCCACTGCCACTGCTGCTGCTGATGGCTGAGGAGGAAGGGCGAGAGTGGGGAGAGGTGGGTATCAACCAAAGGTGACAAAAATCATGGTAACTGGTGTCTCTGAGGACACCCCAACTAACCCCATGACAACACTCAGCAGCCAAGACACACAGCAAAGATAACAGAGACCCTGTTGTGTACCAGACTGTTTGTGAGGAGAGGACCATGTAG
Source organism: Heterocephalus glaber (assembly GCF_000247695.1). Next base: position 703,803 of record NW_004624904.1, read on the forward strand.
GATAGACATGGCCCCTGCCCTCCTGGACAACCTAGAAAAGTCCCTATTCCCACATTTTTCTAGATGACAGTGCCCCAGGGGAGGGACAACAAGGAGAACAGTGGGTATAGTTTCAGTCACTGTTGCCAGGGGACAATAGGGAAATGGGTTCCTCTGAAGCCAGAGAACCTTCACAAAGCAGCAACAGAAACTCGTAGTGAGGTGAGACAATGCTCGAAAGCAGCATTACTGTGTCCCAGGCTCCCTGGCTTTCCCAATCCAACGCATCTCCTTGAGGATACTTACCGATGCTCACAGAGGATGGATTCCCACCAGACATCCTGCAAGATAGGAAATGACAGGATGAAACCTCAGGGAAGTATCTAGATTCAGCTAACCTTCAAGGGCTCTGCCTTTTGTGTACATCACTTTAATTCATCCTCATAACACAAGGTGGAGATTAGAACCTCCATTTTACAGATGAAAAAATAGAGACATTGCATGTTTTACCAGGACCATGCAGCTACCAAGTGGCAAACCCAATAATTAAACCTGGGTCTCCATGGGCTCTGTTGATGGCACTGGCTCACATCTGACATCCCTTGCAGGAAGCTGCAGCTGAGTTCACCTGTCACAACACTGTCTCCCTCCCTCCTGGTGTCACCAGCACTGTTGTTTCTCCTCTCCCAGCTCCCAGTGGCCCCTCAGCCAAATGGGAGCACCCACAATCTCTTCTCCCTTAGCAGCCCAGTGTTCCCTCCATCCCTCACCTGCACTCCTCGCCCTCCAGCAGCTTGCGGTAGGTGGCGATCTCCATGTCCAGGGCCAGCTTCAGGCTCATGAGCTCCTGGTACTCGTGCATCATCCGGGCCAGCTCATCCTTGGCCTGGTGCAGGGCTCCCTCCAGCTCATCTAGCTTGGCCTGGGCATCCTTGAGGGCACTGTCCCCTCGCTGTTCAGCATCCGTGATGGCTGTCTCCAAGTTGGAGCACTAAGGGGCAGAGAACAAGGAAGTAGAACATCAAATAATGTTCAGATCATACAGGTTAAGTGGCATAACTCCCTCAATTTACAGATGAAACCCAAGATATCTGTAAGAGCTGCAAAGCTAACACCAGAACCTGAGACTCCTCTGTATTTCATTGCAGGTGAACATTTTAAAAAGTTGACATGGGAAACCATAGGAATACTTGCATTTAAGGTCAGGATAAAACTTCAATGTTTGCAAAGCTCTCTAGTGCCTGGGGTTGGGGGCCACTAATGGTAATAGGTTTAAGTACACCAGATCCAAGAGAATGGTGTCCGAGACTTCAGCCAGGCCACTCCTAAGGATCAAACAGCATGCCAACAGTCCCACAGTGGTGGATTTCTGCTGCAGGATATCTCTGCAGCACGGAGACTTCCTCCCTGTTAGCACCAAGAGGGGGTGTGTCTGGACTCCTCCAGAACACTGCAGGAGGACTGGATAATGCACTCGCATCTGACCTAAAAGGGGGAGTGAGCCTTCCCCTAGAAAGCAGCTATTTACAACTACAACCTCAGAAACTGGACTCTGATGAACACCCAGGGGCACTATGATGCTAAGAACTTGGAGGCGGCGGGGAGTGGTCCTCGTGGAGTCTTATTGTTGTCCCTGTGGCCCACTCCCATGTTACTTGGGAGTTGTGGGGCACAGAAAGAACTGTCAGTTTGGCAGTTCTATCATTTGCAAGGTTGACCTGGTTCTTTGAGAGGACCCAAGAAGGGTCCTTTAGAATCTGAACTCGTCTTCCCACTGATGCAGTGTTGGATTTGCTGCTTTCAGATAAGATATGTATAAATGAAGTTGGTTCCATGGCACAGGGCAGAGAAACTTAAGAGGCTCATCTGTTATTGTGACATTCCATCACTCCATGCCACAGCATGAGGGCAAGGAATGACTGTGGAGGACCCTGACACAATGCACACACACGTTTTGTGCCCAGCAGGAGAAGGAGACATGAGGCCTGCTCTCCAAGAGACACATCTCAAGGGATGTAGGCCACATTTTTTAGACAGAGAAAAGGTCTGAGCAAGAGGACATAGGGTTCAAATCCTGACCTTGTTCATGACTATCTAGTGGCCCTAGGCAAATCACTTTCCCTCTCCACCCCAGATGCCTTATCTGTAAACTAGGAAATCCAGAGAATAGGTTGGAGTCTTCCTAACTCTGGTAGGGCAACAAGGCAGGGAGGGAAAGAAGGGCTGTGGATAACCCAGAGACTCCTATGCCCAGGAGGGGAAACTTGCCTCTTCCCAAAAGGTGGGTCCCAGTGTCCCTATTACAGAAGAAGAAACTGAGTCTCAGCCTTCTCCATGAGGTGACTGCCCACCTGCTTCCTCACACTGATGATGTCACAGCGGATCCTCTGGATGAACCGGTTCAACTCTGACATCTCGTTCCTGGTGTGTTTGAGGTCGTCCCCATGCTGGCCAGCCACCAGCTGCAGCTCCTGAAACTAGTTTTGTAGAGGTGAGAAGGTAGTGATGAGACAAGGTAAGGAGGAGACCTGGGCAGATGCTTCCACAGGCAGGTAAGCCAGGGGGATCACAGCAGGAGGTGCTGATCCCCTTCCAGCTCACACCAAAAAGTCCATTGTGTTTTCTAAGCAGAATCTGTCTGCTCTCCTTTCTGTCTCAGGCCCTGGTCTTCAGGTTTTCCTGAGATGGGCAGCAAAAGTTGTAGGTCACATTTGTCAAGCACACCCCAGTGTGAGCAAAGATCACACCCTCCTTTTCATTTATCATGTAGGGACAGAGAGAGGCATCTTCTACAGGCCCATTTTTGTCCCACATGTATGGGGATCCAGTAGTGACAAGATAGGTGATATCCCTGCTGTCTTCATTTGCATTCTCCTGCAACACTTTCTTGGTCATGGGCAGAGGGGAGGGAAGCCTAGGGTCCTGTGTACCCTTGGGAGCAGAGAGTTGTAGGCAGGATTGGTGCAATGGGTGGCTTCTCCTCCATTCCATGTGTTTAGGAAAGAGGAAATGGTGTGCCAATGGGCAGAGAACAAAGGACAAGAGGAATAGTGAGGGTAAAATATCCACCATTCTGGCTGTTGGTGGTATTACAGTTTGGATCTGGAATGTCCTCCTAAAGGCTTATGTGCTACAGGCTGGGTCTCCAGCTTGGTGCTATTGGGAGGTTGTGGAATCTTTAGGAGGTCAGGCCTAGTGGAGGGAAGTTAGGTCATTTGGGGTGTGCCCTTGGGGGTATACTGGGACTCTGCCCCCTCCCCTTTCTCTCTGCCCCTGGCCATCAGGAGGTGAGCAGCCTCCTGTACCATATATTTCCATCATGACGTACTGTGCCACCTTGGGCCCAAAGCAACATAGCCAACGAAACATGGACTGAAACCTCTGAAACTGTGAGCCAAAATAAATCTTTTTTCCTTCTAAGTTCATTTCCTCAGATATTTTGGAAAATACCTGAGATGGAAAGGTAATATAGGTGGGATCTAATAAATGTGAAAAGGAGGGCCCAACAGCCCTAGAGAATGTCCAGGTAAAGGGTTCCCTACCTGACAGTCCCCTAGAGGATCTTACCCCAAAGCCTAACTCCATTGCTAAGAACAATCGTAGAATTCCATTCTTGGAAGTCTCTCCACACCCATCAAAAAAGAAGTCAGGGCTTTCCCTCTTGATCCCCACCCAATCCCAGTTCAGCCATAGCTGCCCTGCTCTGTGTGTGATGGTCCTTCTCCCCTCAGGCAGCTTCCCCCCATTCCTGTAAGTGCTTTGCTTTACAGTGGAAACACCTCATTTTTCACCTCCCTCAGAGGATCACCTGTCTCTCTCTCTCTTTTCTGGATATGTCCATTCCCACCAGTTTTCTGATTTATCTTTAATAACACTCTCTGCTGAGAAGTATTTTCATTCAGCACACCTAGAGCAGTCTTTCTCACATTCACTGGTGGAGGTGGCCCATCCCAGGAAGGAAGGAGGCTCATCCCATGCTCACCTTGGTCTGGTACAGCGCCTCAGCCTCAGTCTTGCTCTTCCAGGCAATGTCCTCATAGTGGGTGTGGACCTCAGTGATGATACTCTCCAGGTCCAGGTCCCGATTATTGTCCATGGACAGGATGACAGAGGTGTCACTAGCATGAGTCTGGAGCTGGGTGATCTCCTGAGTGGAGAAATGAAGACAGTCATGCCCAAGCTCCCTTGATTAGTCATGCCCAAGCTCCCTTGATTAGTCCTTTGGGCCAGTAATCCCTGGCAGAAAGTGTTATCAGGTTGCACAGAGGCCAAGTAGGGAAGTGCTCCCTGCAGATGCATCTCAGGCAGGCAGCAGGAGGTGCTCAGCAGAAGGAGGAAGACATTTCCTGCAGCTCCACAGAGCCCAAGAACCTATGCTTCAGTAGGACCTCATGGGGTCATTTTGTCCTGCCTGTGAGCAAACCTTCTATCATGGCCCAGATCAATTATGCCCTATGTATGTGGCCTCTAAGGACAAGATCTTGTGTTTCCATGGTCAACTAGTGCCAGGATCTTCACTTTTTCATGCAAACATCTTCCCCTGTGTCAAACACAAGTCCCTCCTGTTGGCATACCCCTATGCAATTCAGGTGAAGCCCTTGGATGGAAAAAGGCAAAAGGGTGGAGGATAGGAGGGTCCTTACTGCATCATACAGACACTTGAGGAACTTTATGTCTTTGTCCAGAGAGTCCACCTTGGCCTGAAGCTCCACCTTGGCTGTGTAGGCTACATCTGCATCCTGCCAAGAGGCACCAACCTCCATTAGATCCTCCCCCCATGAGCTGCCCTTCCTCTACCCCTACCCCTGAAGCCACCTGCCTTTCTGTTTTTGCCCACAGAAGGGAGGATATTAATGAATAGTCATTCAACATCAATTTTTCTCTCTGACTCACTGAATCTTAGGGAATAGCAAAGGAGAATAGAGACTGCTCTTCCTATTATACCTGGAGAACGCTAGCCCAGAGAGGTACTGAATTTCTTCATGTTACACAGGAAGGTGAGGTTTAATCAGGGTGTCCCAAGTCCCAGACCAGAATTCTCTCCTATTTGTCTCTGTCCATTTCCTTCCTCTCTAACTCACTGGAGGCCAGGACTATGGTTCCACCACTTTCAGGCTCCAAACCCCACCGAGATAGCCTGGGATAGAGCCCTGCGCAGGGCTGTCTAGGATGGTGATGTGAAGAAACTCTTCTCTCCTTACCTTCTTGAGCACCACAAATTCATTCTCTGCTGCTGTGCGCTGATTGATCTCCACTTCATATCTGTGGGTGGGGAGAGAACAAGGCAAGAGGCTTCAGCCTTCTGGGTCAAGTAACCTCTTCCTGGTGGCTGGGCAAGCACTCAGCCTGCACAGTGCCTAGCATGGTCCCCTTGGGGTGAGATCTGACAGCCAGTAGCCAGAGTCAGAAGTTCCTGGCTTACCTCACTGCAATCTACTCACTGCATCCTAGGAAAGTACCCAGGTACTTATGGGACACCCCAAACCAGCAACTGAATGTTTAGTGGGTCAATGAGCAGAAGAACTCCTATCTATCAACCAGATAGGCTGTTCTCATTAAGTAAGGGTGAGCCTTTCCCACATAACTAGAAGGAACCTGAGCTCTTAACTTTGGAACTTACTTGCTCCTGACCCTCCTAAAATATGGCACAGAGATTGTGTGCATGACTAGTGATTCTTTGGTGGAGTGTGCTCACCTCTTCTTGTAGTCCTCCGCCACATCTCTCATGCTCCTCAGCTCTGAGTCCAGCCTCACCCTGTCACCAGACAGCATCTCCAGCTGCTTCCTCAGGCCACTGATGTGGCCCTCGTAAGTGGGCTCCAAGTTCTTCCTGCAGTTGTTCAGGTCCAGCTGCTGCAGCAGCTCCCATTTGGTCTGCAGCACCTGGTTCTGCTGCTCCAGGAAGCGCACCTGAAACCCAAATCAACAGCCACCTGGAACCACATGGATGCCATCACGCCCCATGGACATGCAACATTGACTCCCCAGGCTAAGTGGATTTCTGTAGTTATTTGGCTCAACTTCTGACACTCTATCCTTGGCATCTACTACCAATGAAACCTTGTACAAGTCCTCATGCTCTAACCTTCTAAAACCTCACCAAGAGGCAGACTTCACAGATATTCTCCTTTATGTCTCAGCTATGTTTCTTCCTCTGCTATGAGCCCATTCTACAATATTGCTTCCTTCTGTCAGCACTTCATGTTCTGTAGAGAGCCAGGGATCTACCCAGCAATCCTCCAGAAGCCTGTCACTTCTCTCTTAAGGTAGAGCTATCATCTACCCAATTTCCCAACCTGCTATGTAAAATACCCAAAAAGTACAACCCATTTATTTATTCCTTTGTTCTACTTATTTTGCAAATCTATCTTCCAGCCTTATAATGAAGGAGCCCCTCTGGAAACCCATCTGCAACTTGGTATCCACATTACCCAGCCCATGCTGAGGGGACAGAGAGATTACTCTTATCCCATTGGATTGCCTTCTCCTCCTCCTAGAGACCCACCTTGTCAATGAAGGAAGCAAACTTGTCGTTCAGAGCCTTGATCTGCTCCCGCTCTTGGGCACGCACTTTCTGGATCTCAGGGTCCAGCTCCACATTGAGGGGGGCCAGAAGATTCTTGTTAATAGTGACCTGGTGGATGCCCCTAGGTGGACACACAGATAGACACCCAGGTCCCAGGGCCACACTGCCAAACATGCTTCCAGGAAACCCTCTGGACTGGCTGCTTCCATAGCCAGAGCCATGCTCAAAGCTGTGTCCTCCAGCCCAAACGCCTCTGTCTGCCACATTGGAGAAAATACGCCGATTCCCTCCAAGATTGTAGAGGCTCTGGCTGCTGAAGCCAGCCCCAGCCCCTTGGGCAGTGGCATGGTAAAAGGCCACACTGCCCATAGCCTTCTTTGGCATCACTGCCGAATGCACACTGAAGTTACCCTTGTTGCCACGGGAGTTGATGTTTCGTTGCCAACTCATGGTGGTAAAATAGAACTCACAGAGCCAGAGAAATGCAGTTGCCAAGGGCTGGAGAGTGTGAGGCTGCAGTCAGAGTGCTGCCTCCTTTTATCCCTGCTGAGCCTGGAACACCGGAACAGGGCGTCTTTCTCTATATTATCTTCTTTCCCGGCTGAAGGGCCATAGCCCAGCGACAATCTGCACTACAGAGATCTCCAAGCCCTTTACAGCAATGAAGCTTTCCTGATAGTAAGTGGAATATGCTGCCCTTGCATACTGAAGAGGTCTAATTTGGAGTTTATCTGTGCTTCCTAATTAGGGACCTGTCATGTTATCCACTGCAGAGATCTCCTTGCTTTATTTTTCCAATGCTGCCTCCATTTTACTTATCAGCAAGGAGCAGAGGAAATGCCTGCCTTTACCCAAAGAGGGCTCATCTGAACACCTCAGGCTTCTTCCCCAAAGAACCATCTCCCTGGTATCCAGTCTTGATGAGGAGCTGGGGTGCTGATGCCAGAGAATCCTTGGAGAGGAAATGATTCCTCCTAAAAGATGTACTCAAAGATCTGGATCCAGAAAGAGAGTTCAGAGGCCACTCTCTAGGTTATGCTAAGGAGTAGAGCTGTCCAGCAGTGGAACAGGCACCAGGAAGAGGTTGGAAAAGAGCATGAAGCATTTGCATGTCCCCCTGCAGAGACGTTGCCTGGGGCTAGCAGATATATTGTCAAGAAGTTCTGACTTGTGGTGATCTCAAAGTTACCTTTTTAATAGTGAGAACTCTTTTAGGCAGCTGGCTTGGATTTTCTCTCCAGGGTAAAGTTATCTGTCTCATTTTGGGAGGCCAGACAGGAACTGGACATTAGCTCACCTCTCCCTGTGTAGAACACCCCTGGCTGAGGTTAGTTAGATACAGGAACCCCTAAGTTTCACTACTGGGACCAATTGGTTCTGCAAAATTTCTCATCACTTCTGGGATCAGGAAATAGTATTTCATAGCTCAGGTATTCCTGGTGGAGTAGAATGTTTAAAAAGTTATTTCAAAACTAGGTAGCTGGTAGCTACCCTAGTAAATGATGTTGACCACTACCTACAACTACATTAAGGAGCCCTGATCTGTTTGGATCAGGCAAGGAAGAATAGACAACTGCTCCCACTGCAGGGGAGGGGGAGAGGAGGATGAGCATCCAGAGAGATGGCACAGAGCTGCCTCAGAAAGCATCTACTCCATAGGTGCTTTCTTCTCAGCCCTCTAGGCAATGGTGGGCACCTGCTTCTCCAGGGGTCCCTTCTCTCAGCCTTCTTGGCAAGGCCTGGCCCCAGGGAATGGGAGGACATAGTACAAATAATGACTTGTGGTTTTCTAAACCAGATTGCAAAGGACAACAGCAGACAGATAGTTAACTGGGGTGCTTCCACTGCCTCCGTGGCCAGCACTGGCTTTACCTCCTTTCTGATGTGGGAATGGTCAACAAACGATGTTTTAAATTCCTTGACCTGGGGATGATAGACATAAAGTCCCAGTCTCCAGTGAGTCTGCAGACCAGTGAGAGGAACCTGCACCACAAACTGAATCCAAGGCCAAAGCTCCAGAGCAACAAAAGAGCATTGCTGACAATGGGAAGGAGTTGTGCTGAAGGGAGTGGCTAATTTTGTTGAAAATTGTTAGGTTTAGGACTAAAATGTTCCCCAAAAGTCTCATGTTCAGAAGTGAGCCTTTTGGAAGGTCATTGGATCATGAGGATGCTATACTCGTCAGTGGATTAGTCCATTGATGAGTTCACAGCTGACTATGCTTTTCAAGGTGGGGCCTGGTTAAAAAAGCTGAGCCTGGGATGTGACCTGGAAGGGAACACAGTATTCTTGTCCCTGACTTCTCCTTTCTGTCTCTGCTTCTTGGCCACCATGGCACAAGCAGCTCTCCTTTGCCATGTTCTTTCTCCACGTTGTTTCTACCTTGGAGCTTGATGACCATGGACTAAACCTACTGAAACTTTAAGCCAAAATAAACCCCTCATCATTTAAATTGTGGATGTCAGGTATTTTATCACACCAATGGAAAAGTGACTCATACAGGGATTTGTAGGCACCTGCAGAAGGCTGGGCTTATATCCCCAACAGCACTCATCACGGGGTCTGGCTTAGAGTATCAGAGGTTGAAGAAGTACCTACACCAGTAGTAGCAACGGTGTCAGCAATAGTGAGTGTCATGAGTGTCACAGAAATAGTTCACATCACTTCCCACATGCAAGGAATGGTACCAAGTTACATGGGTTATCTAGTTTAACCATTGTATTACTAACTTTATTTGCAGTTGAGGAAGATGAGATTTAGTGATGTTAAGGCACTTGTTTAAAGTCACTCAGCTAGTAAGTCAGAGCTGAGACTGGAGTTCAAGTGCACTCAGCTTCAAAGCCCACATTCCTAACCTATTGATAGAGTTGAAAGCTAGAGGCAAAGATGCAGAAATTTCCTGACAAGTGGGTTCAGTCTCTCATTCTTATGTTCCTCTTATGGTTCTGAGATAAGTATAGTGTGCAGGAAAGGAGAAGTTTCTATGGAACCAGGGCTGTGTCACATGGTTGCTCAAGATTAGACATTACTCTCGGGTTCAGAGAGAGTCAGCCAAAACAGAGGCTGGTAGAAGGAAGGAAGAGAGTCACCTTCAGGATGAGCTGCTTTACTTCAAAACCCCATAGTTAGCCCTTCACTGCAGGCTCCAAAGGGAAAATAAACTTTGTCCTAGTTATTTGCATCTCAGGGCCTGAATCTTTCACACCTCCACTGCCTGGCTGAGTATGAGCCCCAACCTGGCAGGAGAGCTATGTCTTTTATGAGGGACCTTATAGCACAGCATTTACAAAGCAAGAAAGGCTGGACCCTTGAGGCTGGAGGAGATATAGGGTAAGCAAAACACAGATTCCCAGATGCCCAGGAAAATGCTGCAGTATAAACTGAGCCCATCCACTCTCAGATATGACAGGTTGGAAGAGCCGAGATAAGGGCTGGGTATCCAGGCACGCTTGGGTTCATCCCTAAAACATTTCCTGAAGCCTCCTGTGCTAGGAGTGGTCAGTGACGGTGAGATGATAGTGATGGTGGTAGAGAAGGAAGAAGTGGAGGAAGGAGAATTTCCCCCAGAACAGAGATGTGATTGTGGCGCCACAGAGGTCCCCTCCTAACTACCCTTTAACTATTCATCATGCTCCACATAATGGCACTCATATAAGAGTGCCCAAGGCCTGAAGAGACCAATTCGTAAATGATTCATTGCAATTGTTATAATTTTATCTCTACATGCCTGTATGAGATTATGGGCATAGATGAGTGACATGAAAAAACTATTATTAAAACTCTGATTTTTAAAAAAATTACCTTAAAACATGCAAAAAGTTAATCCTAACTCTTCACTAATCTTGAATATAAATAAGCAAATAGAAGCCCTGGGATGAGGTTGGGAACTGGAGGATTGACCAGCCTGGCATGTGCACAGGGCATCCCTAATACAGCAAGCTACCCAGGTTGACCACAGGTGGCTCCCTTCTCCCTGAAGACAGTGAAGAGTCATGGGAGAGGCCTGGGGTGGAAGCAGCTTTGCAGAGCCTGGGCTTCAGGTAAAACACAGGCTTTGTGCTGCCCGAAGAGCACCACGGGTGATGAAGGTATCAAAGGGAGCCCTGAGGAAGCTGAGTCCATTGTGCCACAATCTGCCCCCTCTTGGTTTAGAATATCCCTGGGTGTTAAGAATCCCATTCTACAAAACACAAAATAGAAATCAGGCTCAAATGGGACATCATAACGATCCCAAATGGATACAACCAAGGTCATATCTACTTGGTTCAAAGATGGATAATGAAGATCATTTCTCTCTAGCCCTTTGGTCTTGTGACTGTCCCTGGGCACAGGACAACAGTTGAGGGAACAGATTGTTTAGATCAAGCTCCTTGATGGAGAAAGGAAGATGCTCAAAGGATAGCTGACTCTAGGATGGCAAGACCTAGGGTCAAACCACAGCACCTTAGAGCTGGGCAGGACCTAATGCCAGTTCTCTGCTTTCCCTTAGAAAATGAGCTTGGAGCAGAAACTTGACTCCTTCCACCCGTCTAAGCCAGTAAGAAAGGAGCCTGCTTTCCCCTTCCTCCTAGTCCAAAGCTAGCTAATTACACAACAGAGTTTACTGCTCTTCTCTGGTTCTTTCCATGCCCCCTCACCATGCTCTTCACTTTCCTGACACGAACTGCAGCATCAGGGATATGCACGGAGGAGGGTGGGGGGCTGCTGTAATCTGGGGCTCTGGACACAAGGGCGGGATATATGGAATGGGAGAGGATGTGGGGACAGTGAAACAGAAGGTTCCAGGTTAGCAGCAAGGGGAAGGGGCAACTCTGCGCACAGAAGATGGGGGTGTGCATCCCAGAGAAGGCGGCTGGGAGTACCTCCATACCACTGGGCTGAGGGGTTGTCCAGAACTTCAGACTTTAGGGTTACCACCTCGATAGTTCTGGAAACACCTGGATGGCTGATTACCTGAACATCACAGTCATATTGGAGAGAGCAGAGCACCAAGTTTCCCAGTCATTCTTGGGAATCACAGAAGTCACTTCTCTCCAAGACGGTCAAAAGGAAAATGCTCTAGCCATTCCCTGGTGCCTCTCCATCTCCCCTGCCCCTCACACTCCCTGATTTAACTTGGGTTCCTCTGATTATTCAGAAAGCAGTTGGCTGGTGGCATCAATTTAAATTTAGTTCCACTCACGCTTACTAAATGTCTACTCCTTGCAAGAATGATGCTGAGTGGCATCCCAGACAGATGGCCACTATGGTCAAGATGCCTATTTCTTGGTGCCACTTTAGTGTACAACACATCATGCAGTGAGTCTCTCTTAGCGACAGTGGAACAGAGGATGTCAGTGATCTGAGACCTGGCAGTTTCCCTTAACTGCTGATCTCATGGAACTTTCTATAGCACTACTGGGAGCTGCCTTTCTGCAAACACCATCTCCAAGTCAAGGGCCTACTCTGCTCTCCCAACCAGCATCAGCATCTTCTGCCTCTTCTGCACAACCCAGATCAAAACCCTACATCCCACCATTCCTGTACAGCACTTTGGTTTCAATGAGGAAGAGGTGCAGATGCAGCTGTTTGCCAGGGTGCAAGGCTGGATGGAGCCCCACTTGCTCCTCACCATATCCTAGTGCTGGACACAATCAGTGTGTACCTCTAGGGCAGGCCCTGGCCAAATCCCAAGGACAGGCTTGTGTTATATGGGGGAGTCAGAGCCTCTGGTCAGATTCCTCCTGCTTCCCAAGAGGGTCACCAGCATCTCCTAGCTCCCCCGAGCTCTCACCCTTGTCCACACAGCAGCCCGAGTTCTGTCTCCCAGGGCTCTGGGCTCCTTTCTGAGGGTCTGGAGGAAAATGAGGTCCTCAGCTCACAGCTCACCGATGTCCTGTCCACTGGGAACCCTAACGGCCCAGCCTTCCCCTGGCTTAGGGGTCTGTAGACTAGCTTCCATTTTCCCAGCCTGAGTGTCCTTTGCCTTCAGCAAACCCTGGCCTAGTCCTCACCACATTCCATGCTCATTTCTCTTTCTTCCTACTCATGCTCCTACTCCTAAAACCTTTGTGACTAGACAGGCCCCTGGACTTTACTGTAAACAAGCACTCTTCAGTTCTCTTTGTTAAAAGTATTCCTCTTTTTAAAAGAAAACCTTTCTGAACCCTTTGCAACTCCACCCACCGCTTACCCAGTTATCACAGGTTTCTTCCTCTCAGTTTGAGCACACTCAGGTATGTCCGGGCAAGCACTGTCTTGCTAGGGAAAGATGAGATTTCTTCCCTTTGCCCATTTCAAAACACCACCAGGCCCCCGGTCAGGGATTATTTCATCCATCTCCTTATTTCAGGCCTCCCATCCCACCCCCATTCACTCTGGAAAAAACATGTGCAAGATATTTTCTGACCACCAGCCTACTTTATTGTATGATTCCTTCTTGAAGGAGAACAGAGAGGTTGGAGGGGGGAGATGCCTTAATCTTTTGATCGTGACTGTGAAGTTTGATGCCCGATTTACTTCTTCCTCTGCCCATTTGCAAAATAAACAAACTGGGCCATGCGGCAGCCTATAATTAGGCCACATCATCACAAATGACATGCTGTCTATCCCCTATCATCCCTGTCCAAGTGGGAAGGAGAGGCTCAGCCCCATCTCAGCACTAGGGAGATGCTGTAGTGGTGGGCCAGGCCTCGATGGCACATGCCTTGGGTGTGTGTTGAGGGAGTGGCCAGGCTCCTCCCTGTGCCCACATTATAACCGAGCTGGCTGAGAATCCTAGGAATGGAGTTAGGAAGGAGACAAAAGGGGAGACACCCCTGGGTGAGACAGAGGCCCTAGGGGCCTGGACCACACAGACAAGGTGGGGATTGAGAGGAAAACTCCTAAAAGCAGAAAGTCAGGAAAGAAATGGAAGAAATAAGAAGTGGATATTGAAGAAAGGGAGCTTGGAAAAGCTGGGTCCATGGGAAGGGCAGGCTGGGACTGAGGGGAGGGGCTATAAATGTGGAGAGAATGGAGACTCCACCCCTAGCCTACAGGCAGAGCTGAATTGAGCCCTCCAAAGTTCATGAAAGACAAGTCCATGCAGCCCCAGCCTGGAATGGAAGGGGCAGGTAGCCTGCTGACTATAGGAACCTCTTCCTCATTCCTGCGGAGTGAGGGGCCCTGAGCATTACCCCTAACAGAGCAAACCTGGCATGGAATTCAAAGCTTGAGGAGGGGGCATCAAGGGGAACTTGATGAGGGGCACTGCTCCTGGGACTCAGAGTCAGAGAGAGTCCTCTCGATGATCCTCAGAAGCATTCATACACTCCTCAGCAGAAAAGGAGGCGAGGGACACAGATTCCAGGAGACCATGCCCCATCTCCCCTGGGATCCCCAAAGAGGCTACTGGTGTTTTATGGCTGGACACCAAGGTATGATTCCAGCTGTGGGGTCAAGAGGAAGGTTGTGAAATGTGGCAGGAGCCTGCAGAGCTGGGGATGAATGGAAGAGCAACACCCCAAGAGCAAGGGTCTGAAGTGAGAACCATAACACAAGGACTGGGTCATCCTGGCTCCCCAGTGAGGGGAAAGGAGCAAGGTTGGGGGCCGCATGTCACAGAAAGCAGCAAGGACAAGGCTCCAAGGAACCAGCAGCCATGGTGGGGGTGGCTCCTGGAGGGCCAGGGAGAATGCAAACCTGCAATGGAGCAGGAAGCTGGCCAGGCAGGAATGCCCTGGTGGCAACGTGAAGCTGTCATTTGTCCAAGGCTCACAGTGCCTTGGTTGCTGGGCCAAGCTCTTGGCACATTTTAACTCATTTTATCCTCACACCAATCCTGGGAGAATATGACTCTTGTTTTTCCCACTTGACAAATGAGGAAACAAAAAACAGGGAGACTGAGTTGCCCAAGCCAATTATAAGTGCCAAAAGAAATGTTAGCAAAAGGACTCAGAACCACATGTCATGACCACAAGGTGGATGACAACTATGGCCCCCTTCAGTCCTGGATGTACCACACTACTGTTCAGATCTTGAGCTGAGGGTGGCTTTAACACAGAACCTGCCGCTTCACCTTGAGTGTCAGCAAGGAGAATCTAGAATCCCGGCAAGCTTGATCTAAAAGGACTGGCGTAGGCATCCCTGGGCAGATAGATGCACAGGAAGGAAGATGGAAGGTTTAGGCCACAGCCTCCTAACATGGGCCTGCATCGACACAGGTATGAGGGGGGCCAATGGGGCCAGCTGACGAAGGAGGTTTGTAGGAGAGGGAAGACCCTGGGCACAGCTGTGTGTGCCAGGAGCCTGCAGAGCTGGGGTTGAGAAGGAGAACGACATGTGGATGCATTTGCCAAATGTGGACATAAGAGCTAAGGGACACTGCAAAATAATTGTCCTTCATGCAACTGTCATCTTGCAGGAACACAAGTGATGGACTTTTGGAAGAGAAATTGGAGGCAGCTGGCAAAACCCAGTTTGAATCCCAGAGCAGCTACCCAATGGGACCTACAGTGTCCTCCAGAAGCTCCCTATTTCCAACAGTTCGTGTCCCTTTTACTTCCTCCTCTAGGAAGGCTTTCTAGACTTTCTGTGTTCAGCTCTGCTGCTTTCCTTCAGCCTAGTCATCTGCTGCATGAGACAAAAAGGGCTCCCTTGCAGCCAAGGCCAGAGTTTGCATACCATGCCAGTGGGCCTCGGAGAGGGGAGCATTACTGAATTACAGGGCTCTTGCTCCTAGGACCTGAGGAGCAGCACCAAGGTTCTCAGGTTCTCCCTGAGAAAAAGTTGTCTGAAGGGCTAGTCTAACTAGAGGTGAGCAGGTTCAGGCAGCAGCGGCAGCAGCCCCGCCCCCTCCTCCCTCCCAGGAAAGGAGAACTTAATGAGGAGAGGGAGGGGAGAGAGGAGTCAGGGCTCAGGCAACACGGAGGCTGGGGCCAGCCTGAGCATGCCAGGGAACGAAAAAGCATATCTTCCAGCTGTCTGCTCCACAGTCCCACGCAGGGGCACTCTCCTCCATAGGAAGCCTTCTGTCCAGGGCCACAGTGAGGGAAGCTGCAGTACCTAGAGTCGCTGGCAGAGGGCAGTGTGTGCACAAAATAGAGGCACCCAGGAAGGTTTGCATCTTTGGAAATGGGCGGCAGTGACTGGATGGAAAGGCACGTGCTTCAGGAAACAGATCCAGTGTCCCCCAGCCCTCACTTATCCAAGCTCTGCAAGGCCTCTGAGCAAGTCCTGCTTCTGTCACCCCCAAGCATGAGCTGGTGCACAAACAGGATTTAATGAGAGCCATGCATTGCAAAACAATGTTTTGGCAACAAGGGATGGTGTATACCATGGTGGTCCCATGGAGTTATAATGGAGCCGGAAAATCCATATCACCTGTGACACCATAGGCATCATAGGACAGGCATTGCTCACATGTTTGTTGACACTGGTGTACCCAAATCTCCTGTGCTGCCAGACATACAAAAGTGTAGTACCCACAAGCATGTACAGTAAGCAAGACTAGGTAATGATAATAAATGACCATGTCACTGGTTTGTGTATTTACTATACTGTTCATCATTATTTTAGAGTGTACTTCTTCTACTTATGAAAATCAAGTACTGTAAACCAGTGGCCATGGTACTCCAGCAGCAGCCTCTGTTGCATCAAGAGGCCATGTCGAGCGACTGACCCAGACCACCCAATGATGAGGTCACCTGGCCATACTTTTCTCCAAACATCCTCATCATTAAGAGATGCGAAACAGTAATCCTAACAGAAATCTGTTGATTTCTGGAACACAGACTGTGTTCCAGGAACTTTTTCTTCCATGATCTCTTTTAATATTCTTGGCTGTCCTCTATGGTGAGTCCTTTAACAGGTAAAGGGGTGGCAGAGCTGGGAGCATAGACTCCAGAATCAGACTGGGATCCACCTCCCACCTCTGCCATTTGGTCTCGGTGTGACCCTTCAGAGCTATTTATTCCCTCTGAGCCTTGGTACCCTCACAAGTGAAATGAAAGCATAACAATTTCTCCTTCTGACAATAATTCATATGCATCTGGCAGGGGAATGAATGAGCTGCCAACAGAAAGTGCTTAGACAGTGTGAGAAGGATTTCTGGCATATAGAAAGTGCTCAACAATGTCCAGCTTGTATGAATCCTGTTGTACAAGAGAAAGATCTCACACTGGGCCACAACTGGCAAGGAGAAGAGCTAGAACTTGGAGCCAGGTGTATGACTCTTCAGCCAGAATGTCAGACCCAGGGGGGGACCATTTGTCTGACTGTCCTGGCTTTGGCTAACCCCATTTAGCATCTGTCTAGGACAAAAGACCCTCAATTTGGGCAATAAATTCTATAAACGCACAAATGCGCATAAAACACTGATTTATTAACATATGTTTCATCACTTGTATGTTGGAGTCATGAAGGTGCGTGTGTGTGTGTGTGTGTGTTGAGCTTTCTTCTCTGTGGCAAATGTATGCTGGCTGCCAACTGTGAGCCATACTTGAGGATCCTGGAACCAGAGGACAGGACGGGGTAGAGTGAGGGCATGGGTGTGCGAACAGCTGCTATGACATCAGGTAGGTAAAGAAACCAACTACAACATGAGCTAGAGAATGGTGCTGCAAGTGTGAGGCCCCAGTGCAGTCCCCGCTGCTCCTCAGTGCTGTGAACAGATTGTTCAGCTCTCAGGGCCTCACCTTGCTCACCTATAGAGTAGGGGAGGGAAGGAATTGTTGGATCCGCAGCTAGGATGTTTCTCCTCCATTCACACTAGATGGCTGGATGGATTCCGCCTGGAGGGACCACGTGCCACATGAGCATGGTAGGGGGAGCATGTTAGCCTGGCCAAAAAGTCTTCTAATAAATGGGGAATGGAAGCCCTTGCTTGAGGAAATCATATCTTCAAAGTTTTGTGGATGAGAAAACGCTGGCTTGCTTAGGGAAAGTCTGGAGTGTAAAGACTGAGAAAGATGGTCAAGGAAAAGGGAAAATGAGCACTTTTATATAAGGCTTGCACTTGAAAAATAGAAGGATTTTGCTCAAATGAACTGTGCTATGTGACAGAGATACAGACATTCCTGCATTAAAAACAGATGGCTAAAAAGAACACTTTTGGGTCAACACTCAAAAATCAATATCCTTCCTATACACGAATAACAGATTCATTGAGAGAGAAATTGGAGAAACAATTCCTTTCACAATAGCATCCGAAAAAATGAAATATCTAGAAATCAATCTAATGAAGAAAGTAAAAGACCTCTGCTTTGAAAACTACAGCATTCTGAAAGAAGAGATGGAAGAGGATATAAGAAAATGGAAAGACATCCCTTGTTCTTGGGTAGGAAGAACTGGTATAGTGAAAATGGCCATACTTCCAAAACTGCTATATAGATCATTGGATCCCGATTAAAATTTCAACAGCATATTTCACAAACCTAGAGAAAACAATCCAAAAATTCATTTTGAACCACAAGAGACCTAGAACAGCAAAAGCAATTCTAGGCCCCAAAGATAAGGCAGGGGGAGTCACAATCCCCAACTTGAAACTCTACTACAAAGCCACTGTGATAAAAACAGCATGGTACTGGCAAAGAAACAGACCTGAGGACCAGTGGAACAAATTAGGAGATGCAGAAACAAGGCCAGACACACTCAGCCACTTCATCTTTGTCAAAGGAGCCAAACACCCTCACTGGAGGAAAGATAGCCTCTTGAATACATGGTGCTGGAAAAACTGGGTTTTAACTTGCCAAAGATTAAAACTAGACCTATATCTCTCACTATGCATGAAACTAAAATTGAAATGGATTAAATTCTAAATATTAAAGCAAAAACACTAAACCTGATGGAAGATAGATTAAGAAGACATTGGGATAGGCAAAGACTTTATGAACTAAACCTCAGTCCCCCACAGGCAGGAACTAACACAATCAACAACTGGGATCTCATCTTATTAAAAAGCTTTTGCACAGCAAGAGAAACCACCAACAGACTGAAGAGACAAGCCACAGTGTGGGAAAAAATTTTTATCAACTGTTCCTCAAAGATCTACTATCTAGAATATATAAAAAACTTAAAAAATCAGACCCCCCCAAATATAAAGACCTAATTCAAAAATGGGCATCTGAAATGAACAAACATTTCTCAGGTGAAGAAGTAAAAGCGGTAAATAAACATATGAAAAAATGCTCAACATCACTGGTCATTTGTGAGATGCAAATGAAAATAATGCTGAGATTCCACCTCATCCCAGAAAGAATGGCTGCTATCATGAAATCAACTAATAACAAATGTCGGTGGGGCTGTGGGGAAAAAGGAACCCTTCTCCACTGTTGGTGGGAGTGTAGACTGGAGCAACCATTGCGGGGTGTGGAGATTCCTCAAAAGACTAGGATTAGAGGTCCCATTTGACCCAGCTATTCCCCTGCTGGGTATCTTCCCAAAAGAGTTAAAAACATCATACCACACTGATATATGCTCACCCATGTTTATAGCGGCACAGTTTGTAGTAGCTAAATCTTGGTTAACAGCCCAGTTGCCCATCAACTAGTGACTGGATAAAAAAGATGTTGTTTTTTAATAAAATGGAGTACTACTCAGCCATGGAGAATGATAAACCAGAGACATTTTTAGGTAAATGGATGCACATTGATGCCATACTCTTAACTGAAATAAATAGAACCCACATGTGTAAATACTGAATAGTTTTTCTGGTGTGAGAAACTGAAAGTGTAAATAAGGACCAAAATGTATAATAGATAATGTGAAATAGGAAGAAAAAGGTTCAAAGGGGAAGGGGAAGTGGGAGGGGTGGGGGAAAGGAAAGTAGGGAAAGAAAAAAATGAGAAAAGAAGGAAAAAATGGAAACAAAGCTTTTGTAAATAGGGAGGGGTGGGGGGGTGGAGGGAGGGAAGGGGAAGGGGAAAAAACAAGAATCAAAATACATCATATACTTGTACAAATGGCCAATGATGAATGTCATCTTAATGTATACCTAAAATGTACCAATAAACTTATGGAAAATAAAAATAAAAAGAGCACCTTTGGGTCTCTTGGCTCCTTATTCTGCTTAATTTTCTTCATAGCACTTAACACTACTTGACATTGTATTGTATATTGTATATTATTTTCTTGGTTGCTTGTTTTACTCTCTCCACCAGTCTGTGAGCTCTCTGAGGTCTGGGACACTTTTGTTTATTCTGCTGTCCCCAGTACCTAAAATGCACAGACCTCACACTTGAGGGGGGAAAAGAACTTGGCAAAAGAAGAAGAAAGCAGGGCCACTGTGGGGGCATGGGGTGAGGAAGTGGGAGGTAGCAGAGAGGCATGAGGAAAAAGAAGGAATGGCCACTCTGGCAACGCCAGGCAGCGAGTGGAGGAGAACACAGGGTTTTCGAGAACCTGAGCCGTAAGCCGTGTTGAAGCTCCACCTTCTGACAGTCCTGGTTGTAAGACATCTGGAGGGGGCAGCATCATCCTTATCACAGAGCCATGTGACACGAGGAACAGAAGCACTGAACTGGCCCAGAAGCTGCATCAGTAATAAATCCAGCTCTTTACCACATTCAGCTTCCACCCAATGCCCACCTAGAGAGCAAAGGTCTACACAGGGATGGGGACTCAGAGGAAAGCAAGAGTCAGACCAAGAAAAGTTAGGACAATGCAAAGGTCAACATCAGGGCAACAGATTCCACACTGAGGACCAAATGGTGCTGTTTTGGATTGGTTTGTCTGCAAAGACCCTTGCTGAAATTTGATCCCAATGTGGTGGTGGTGGTGGGAAGTGGGATCTTTGGGAAGTGACTGGATTGGTGGATTGATGTTTTACAAGAGACTTCGTTAGCTCTCTCTTGAGAGTTGTTAGAAAGTGAGCCTGGCATCTCCCATCAGTCTCACACACACACTCCTTCCCTATACACCAGCTTCTCCTTTCTGTTTCTCTGCCACCATAAGACACAGTTCAAGGCCCTCACCCAAAGCTAAACAGACACTAGCACTGTGCTCTTGGGTAGAACAGCAAGCCCATATTAACCTATGTTCTTTCTAAATTCCCCAGCCTCAGATATTCTGTCATAGCAACATTAAACAAACTAAGACAAATGGCAGCGATCATTTATTGTAGAGGTAGAGAACTGGACACAATTTCAGTCAGAGGACAAAGAGAACCCTTTGGCAGGGAAGGTCCCAAAAGGCACTGGGCAGAGGGGCTGGCAGCTGGCTGCAGGGAAATACCCAAGGTGTGTGCATTAGCTCTGCATGTGGGGCAGTCACCCAGTGAAAGATGACCAGGAAGGAAGCCAGTGAGAGAGCCCATGACTGGCCCTCCTACATGAAAGGACAACACAGAGAGGGGGTGTGATTGTGATTGTAGTAAGAGACAAAGCACTTCCTGGCCTGGAAAGGGCCCAGGGGGAGGAGAGGGAAGTGGTTGGGCTCTGCAGTCTTCTGCCTGTCATCTGGAGACCTTTTTGGTTACACAGCTGCTGCCTGGGGTCTTGCCAAGAGGATCCTTGAGCTCTCTGACACAGTTGCCTTTGGTCTTGACATCCACAGCAGCAGATTTGTAGCTGCAACTGCTCGAGGCGCCAAAGCCCACATTAAAACCAGCCCCTCCTGTGCCTGCATTAATGCTGCTGATCACCGCTGGAAAGGGTGAGAGAAGACCCCAGTCAGCCTGCCCCATGGCAGAGGCTTTCCTGGGGCATCCCAGACCACTGCCTTAGCTCTGCCCTGTGGTGGTTCCATGTTGAGATATTCTCTTTCTTGCATATCTTGCACTTTCTGAGAGGTTCTTATGAGCACTGATCACATGGCTTCATTTTTCATGTACTCAGCCAGCCCCATGTATTTGACCTTTTCCTAACAGTCTGTGTCAATCTGTTGATATCAGACTTTAAGATCCTAGCAGACAAAGCTCTATCAGTGAGTTTCCCTGTGGATAGGACAAAATGAAGACAGGTACTTCATGAAGAGAGGACTTCTATGCTGCTGCTGCTTAAGGGGTCACAGGGAGCATCCCTGCCTCTCAGTATGCAGCCTCTCTCCAGGACTTAAGCCTGAAAATGGCTGTTTCAGGAGCCTTTTTTTAGTTGTTGGACCTTTCAGGCGTCCCTCAATGCTTTTTCTTATAATCTAGGGACTTTATGTTGGTCCGACCTCAAAAGGAAAAGAATGTAGCCATGAAGCATTGTTCTTACAGCGGCTGCTGGGTGTCACTGGATCTTTCTATAAATTTTACTTTTGTGTTAACGATACTATTGTTCTTCAACCACTGCTTTCCTCTTGCTACTAAAGCCAGCTTCCTTTTCTGGTCTTAAGTCTCCGTTGAGCCCTCTCTGTGATTCTGCTTTCTTTTTTGTATCATAGAATTAGAGGGACTTAGACTTCTGGTAAAGTGACCACGGTCAGAACTGAGATGTACAGGTACTTACAGATGCTCACGGAATTTGGGTATTCACCAGACATCCTGCAGAGGGAGAAGAAAACAGATAAATCCTCTGCAAACAGTCACACTGCCTCTCCAGGGAGTCACCTCTGGGAATAAGCATCTCTTCTGAGAACATAGCCACAACACCATCTAGGCCTCCTTTCTTCCCACATCCCAGTAGGACCTCTCAGGAAATGGAGGACTGAGGCAAGAACTCTGCTGGAGGGAGTTACTCCCTGTCCAGCAGGGGTTTGGGATTATCTGTTGTGCGGGACAATTTCGTCCCACTCCCCCTAGTGAAGCCATTGACCTTAGGCTATTAGGAATGAGCCCATATCCTCACTATGTCCCAGGCATTGCAGGGTGGCCTTGAACTTGGATGACTCTTAGTGGCCATCTTGCACTCCCCCCCCCACCAACCCATACATCTTGACAAGCCAGGGAATGTTCTGTTTCTCAAGCATTGTAACATTAATATCCTCTCTCACAACCTCTGATTTTTACAACTTGGTCCTTCTTGCTGAATAACTTCCCTACCACAAGGCAAGCCCTTTTGCTGGATGGTTTTATTTCAGTAGGGCACCTGAACGGAACCAAACTGTTTGCCTTGGGCTTCCTACTAAACTGCACCATACAGAATGCATGCGCTCCTCACCGGCTCTCCTCGCTCTCCAGCAGCTTACGGTAGGTGGCGATCTCAATGTCCAGCTCCAGCTTTATGTTCAGAAGATCCTGGTATTCGAGCAGCAACCGGGCCAACTCCTCCTTGCCCTGCTGCAGGGCATCCTCCAGCTCATGTAGCTTGACCTGGGCGTCCTTGAGGGCACAGTCTCCCCTCTGCTCAGTGTCAGCGATAGACGTCTCCAGGTTGGAGCACTGAGGGGCAAGGGCATTCAGCACTTTGAGATCTTGCTCAGACAGCCTCCCCTTTTGTGGTCCTGACTGACCAAATGTGGGGGTTTTTTGTTGTTTTTAAAATTTTTATTTTATTTTATCTCATTCCCTCCCTCAACCCCCCTCCCCTCCCTATGTACAATGGGCAAATGTTTTGATTGCCTCCTGGTTGACGTAATCTTGGACATCAGTAGAATTGAGTTAACCCTTCCCCCAACTCCAGGCATAATCCATCCCAGCTCAGGCTTCAGCATCTGAAGTAGAAGCCTTTACCTGGGAGAGTGGAGGGAAAGAGCACCAAGAAGATGGGATACCTGGGTACATGGGCCCAGCCCTGTCCTGCCTGGTCTGAAATAGCAGCTATAAAATTCTAAGGACAACCCTGAAAAAGTCTCCAGGTAGCCATACCTAATGCAGCTCTGCAGTGTACAAGTTGTCTCAAGAGATATTGTAAATCAGGAAGGAGAACAAGGGCTAATAACATTCCTGTTAATCAGATGTCTTTCTAGTAAGCTTACCACACTTAGAGTCTCGCCTCCAGAACCCCACCCCAAATTATATTAAAAGTCAAGGACAATCTTAAAAGATGCTCCTATATAACAAACAGGTTTTATAGATGACACACACCTCTGTTAGTTGGCATCGTGCAACCTGCTGGAGGACACTGCAGATGGGTCTGTGTGCTTGCATGCATCTGAAAGCCCTAGAGCCTTCTTGAGTTTCTTAGTCTGAGTGTGTTCTGGTCACTCAGCTAAGATTTTGATGGGATCTAAGCACCAGCCTTCTCTTTCTGGGGTGTTCCCTTTCTGTGGAGTTGACTTTGCTTCGTGTCAAGGAAAGCAACAGCTGACCCTGATGCCAAATAGGTTTCTAGACTATTTTCAAGCTGGTACTACCTCCTCAGCTAGGCAACCCCAATGCCCACAACCTCAAGAAGATACCCAGGACACAGCTGCCTGACCTCAGAAACTCATATGTCATTCTTGGGACTGTGGAGGTCTAATCATGCAGGATGGTGTTAATAAACTCTGCCACCTAAATTCAGCCACACTGTCCTCTGTCCTTTTTCACTGACCAAGACCCACAGAGTGAACCCAGGGGAATGCCAAAAGCTAACATCTTCTGAACGTCTTGTGAGTTGAGAGGACATGAAATTTTAGCATTCTTTGAAACAAATATCACATGGATTCTGGTACCACCAAATACCAAGAGGCTCTGATGTAGACCTGGGGGCTTCTTTGGTTCAGAAGGCAAGAAGGGCAAGAAAGTCCCTTGGCTGAGGGCCCTCAAAAGAGGCCTGGATAGGGACCAAGTGTTGCAGGATCTCCACATGTTCTCCACAGAAACATCTTCCCTGATCAACAGAGCAGCATTCTGATATGAAAAATGTCATTTTCCAGTAACAACCTCACCTAACCATGAGCACATAGCATTTTACACTGAATGCTGGGAGAGCTTCAAATACCTGTACTTTTCTTGCACTACACAGATCTTGGTTAAACAGATACAACATTTGTTCATTCTCTCTCTCTCTCTCTCTCTCTCTCTCTCTCTCTCTCTCTCTCTCTCTCTCTCTCTGTACTGAGAATTGAATTTAGAGCCTTCACACTGAGCTACATCCATAGCCCTTTTTTTTTTCTATTTTTCATTTTGAGACAAGTTCTTCACAAATCACTAAATTGTCCAGGCTGGGCTCAAACTTGAGATCCTCCTACCTCATACATTCATATTTAATATTGCTCTTTCTTCTTCCCATTGCCATAAGCCTATTGCCCAGAGAAACAGGGGTGTGTGTGTGTGTGTGTAGGTTAAGGGGATGGGGAATGACAAGGAGGGCAAGGAAATGGGCAAAGATCTGCCCAGAAAGCCAAGATCCTTAAATCCTTGCCCTGACCTCCACAAATTTTGAGTACTTCATGGATTTGCTGGCTTCAGAGCCACAGGTGTGGTGGTGCCAGTGTGGACCCAAACTGTGCACTTCCAGAGAGGGGAGCTGGGTGCAGTGCCCCTGAACAGCACCACCACAGGGAGGGCCACACTAGTGCAGACCCTGTTTAAAATCCACTGTGGATTCTTTCTCCAACAAGGAATCATGTGAAACTCCTCAAGTGGCTCCCTCTACCTACTAAAGGGAATTGGCCCAGCCTAAATCCCAATGCCTGGCTTTGAAGGCTGCCCATAACCTGCTGACTCCTACCTAGTGGTGTCCTCAACTCTCACTGAGTAGCACTTGGCTCCAGGTGAGCAACCTTCCTCCGTGCATATGCGCCAACTCTACCCACTACTCCTGTTGACTCCTCCACCTGGACACTTTCCCCTCCCCTTTACTCCCATCCCAGTGCAAACCCACCACCTACAGAAAGCTTCTCTTGAATCCTCATTCACTTCCAGCCCCTCTGGACCCCTAGAGTACTTACAGAGTATGTAGTGCTGTACAGAACACTATCTTTCCATATACATTCTGATCCTCCTCTCCTGTTAAGTTATAGATGCCTAAGGAAGGAGCCTTGTTTTACCCTTTCCTCATGTTCTGCCTTGTGCAGGTTGGTGCTCAATAAGCCCCATCAGCTGATTCACTTCCTAGAACCCACCTGTTTCTTCACATTCCCTATCTCTGAGTGGAGCCTCTGGATCAGCCGGTTGACCTCTGAGATCTCAGCCTTGGTGAGTTTGAGGTCATCCCCATGCTGACCTGCTGTGACTTGCAGCTCCTGGATCTGAAGTTGAGTGACAAAAGAAGAGAAGCACAAGGCAGTTGAGAACTCACCTGTATAGGAGTGCTCAGCACAGGGAGGGTGACCACATGCATGCTTATTATCAAAGCCATGTCAGCACTAGTGAGGAGAGCCTTAAACCCTTGCACTGGCCTCTACAAACTTTGGGGGAACTCATGGGTTTGCTGTTTTCAGAGGGAAGTTAAAGGGAAGATATAAGGGGAAAGGGAAAGGAAAAATCCATCCTTTTTTCCTGGAGAAGAAGGACCCTCCCTTAGTTCAACAGGATTTTTCTGTTCTCAAATTTTAGAGCATTGGTGGAAGTCTGAACTTCCAGTCTTCATTTTACCAAAGACAGAAACAAGAAGAAAAGCCAAGCTATGTGGATTACCCAAAGAAACTGTGTCAATCTTATCAGGTTATGGCTTGTATGGCCTCAGCCAATGGAAAGGCTAATCCCATATACTCCTCCAGCACAAGCCAAGACTGATCTCTGAGAGGCATTTCAGTGAAGCCTTACTCCAATACACAGTAGGTCTCCACTGAGCTCAAAGACACATGCATACACAATATGCGCACATGCGTGCTCACACATATACATATGCATGATGATAAAAGGGCATTAGCTGTGGTCACTGGGCTTTAGCACACAGCTCACCTTGGTCTGGTACAAGCACTCAGCCTCAGCCTTGCTCTTCTGTGTGATCTCCTCATATTGGACTCGAACCTCATCAATGATGCTGTCCAGATCCAGCTCCCGGTTATTGTCCATGGACAGGATGACGGATGTATCACTAATATGGGACTGCATCTGAGCAATTTCCTGGGGACAGTTGAGGGAGGGTATCCAGTTAGGGGGTTTCTATGTGGGGATCATGTCTCCTGATTCTCCCTGGACAAATTCCCCACTGCCCTTCCCACCCTTCCTCAGTGTTTGAACTCTGTCCCAGCACCAGTGGCTGCCAAGCATGAGAATGGGTACCTTGCTGTTCAGGGCAAAAAAATGGGACTCCCCTTTCCACCAGGTACTCTGGTCTGTCCTACCCTTCTTTCTACATTCTCTTCTTCAACAACTAGCAATCCACCCTCCTGGTGGCAGAATCAAATTGGAACCCTTCTCTTGGCACTCAGAGGACTCAAGGAAGTCACCTTCTATGTTTCCCATCCCTTGATCCATGAATCATCCCAGCCATGGACCACAAGCCACCTGTAAGAGGAGCAGCCTGCACAAGAGAGGTCAGTGAAGTTCTTACCTCTTCATACAGGTACTTGAAGAATTTGATAGCTTCTGTCAAAGAGTCCACCTTGGCCTGCAGCTCAATCTTGTTCATGTAGGCAGCATCTACATCCTAGGAAAAACATGAGGATCAGCTGCCTTCTCTTCCCTGCCCTCCCTTGATCTGTCCCCTCCCCTTCCCTCCCCTCACACTTCCAGAATGGCCGGGAGCTGGGGGATTTAGCCCAGTAGTACCACACCTGCCTACCAAGTGCAAGGTCTTGAGTCCCATCCCCGGTACCAAAAAAAAAAAAAAGGCCAATCCTAGAGAGCAAACCAACATGAGAAGTCCAGCAGAATGCTTGGATGTCAAGTTGCAGATTCTGGGAGCAGCATGCATCCCAGGCAATGGGACTCGGAAGGAGGAGTTGGGAAGTTACAATCTTAAGCACCCTTGTCCAAGGAACTGAGTGATCTGGAGGGTTCCTTTCCTCACCCTACAAACATCAGTGTGCCAGCTTGTGGAACTCCTCTAAGTTTCTTCCAGACCTACTGCACTCTTCTTACCTTCTTCAGCATCACAAACTCATTCTCTGCTGCAGTGCGTCTGTTAATCTCCACCTCATACCTGTGTGGGACAAAAGAAGACACAGCACTGTTACTGAGCTAACTCAGTTCTGCAAACCTTCACTGAGAAGTTAGAGGTCCTTTCTGTGCCAAAACTGTGGGGTGTGGTCATTTGTCCCAGAAGCACACACAGCCTTCCACATGGAGACATGGACAAGGACAAGTTCAAAGCAGTCCATTTGCAGCTCCTCAGATCACAAGTGGTCTGCCCTAAAATGAGTTGCCTGAGAAAGCATCTGTGGTAGAGACGTTATACAGAGTCTACTGTCCCAGTTGGTTTTCACAATTGGCCTCTGTCATGTCACAGTAGAAAGGTATGTCTTTTTAATATGGCATCATGGCCCAGGGTACTAGAGCCTCCCAGCCCAAAGCAAAAGCATTATTCTTACCTTTGAACTGCATGTTTTAGGCATTTCTTATACGCATTTCTGTTCCAGGTGTTCCATTTCTGTTCTTATATACATTTCTTAGAAACTGTGTGTATGTGGTTAGATATTCCTCATATAGCGATATTATCATTTGGGGAAGTAAGATTACTGATCATCTTGTTTAAAGAGATCACCTCTTCTAGCCTTTATTATTGTCAAAAGAATGTATTACAAGACATTTGAGCCAGGCATGATGGTGTGCATCTGTAATCCCAGCACTCAGGAGGCTGAGTCAAAAGGATTGCCACAAGTTCAGAGCCAGTCTGGGCTACATAAGTAGTGAGTTCAAGGCCAGCCTGAACTATATAATGAGAACCTGCCTCAAAAAAACAACAACAACAAAAGACACTTGAAATAGCAAAGAAATTGAATGTTGGTAAGAAATAATGCTAAATAGGTAAGCAAAATGTGACATATACATACTAGGAAGTAGTATTAAGTCTTAAAGGAAGTTCGTCAGTATGATACCACATGGAAGAATCTCAAGAGCATTATGCTGAGTGAAATAAGCCAGTCATAAAAAAACAAATATGTATTATTCAGCTTATATAAGGTTCTAAAAGTAGTCAAAATCATAGAAACGGATTGGTGATTTTCAGGAGGAAGAAAAAATGGAGAATTACTGTTAAATGAGTATAGAATTTCAGTTTTGTAAGATAAAGAGTTATGGAAGTGGCTGGTGGTGATGGTTGTGTAATATTATGAGTCTATTTAACATCACTGACCTGTACTTCTAAAATGGTTAAGAAAGCAAACTTTATGCTATGTATGTTTTACCACAATAAAAAGTTTAAAAAACACCTTAGTGCTAGAGAACAGCTCCTTTTTTCCCATATACCTAAACATAAGCAATGTTTTCCAGCTCTTTTCTTGGCCCTAAGACTAGTCTCTGGTAGCCCCCCACCCTCCAAGATTTGTTTTGGTTTTGTCTTATTAAAATCTTAGTACTAAAGCTCATGGAGAAACAAGAGGCTCTTCCATGGCTGCTCAATGAGTGAGCGGTAATTCTGGAACTCTGGATGTTTACCCTCCAGAGACAGCACAGACCCTGCATACTTCTGCCCTGTACTGTGTCTGGCCACCCTCTTCTTTCCAGGCTCTGCTTTGATTGCCACTTGAGCTCCAATTCCCATCTTAATTCCACTTATCTCAGTTCACACTGTATTCATTTCCACTATGTTCTTTAACCTATCCTCACAAACCGCACTCTCCGAGGTCAGGGGCTATGTCACCTCCTCCTGTGGGGTCTCCATGCAGAGCTCACCCAAGGTTCTGCTGTGAGGGGACTTCCGAATAGGGATGGGCAGGCAGACTGAACATGCAGCAAGAAAAAGAACACAGCTCTGACCACCTCCACCCCATGAAACTGGAAGAAGCCACCTATTCCTAGAAATCCTGGCATCTTCCAAAATACTAAATCAAACTACACCTAGATTTTTCTTATTTTCTTATGATTAGCTCAATTCAGAGAGAGAGCCAATCTCTGATTTCAAAGACATTTCCATTTTATTCTTTATAAAGAGCATAAAATTAGTTTTTCAACATAAAATATCTCTTTAAACTTCATTTTTGCTCAGTTTTAAAATTTGTTCCGGGATTGGTAGGGTGTTGTTTCATATTTTAGGAGCTGCCAAGGGAATCTCACGCCAGAGGAGCTCAAAGCCTTTTGGTGTGTCTATCTGGCATTGATCCAATTCTCTTTCCCCTATTCTTCCATTTCCAATGCCAGAAATCCAACACACATTTCTTACAATTTTGAGCCCATTCTGGGTAGATCCATTGCTTTCCTAAGTCTTCTTCTATTTGGATGTCCCTCCCTCACCTATGGGAAAGGAAATAGTGACGGTCTCAGCGAAGGCTCTAAGAAGGCAAAACTTCTGGCTGGCAATAGAAACCTCATCTGAAATCACACCCTTCAGTACTATTTTCTCTGCCTCTTGCTCACCTCTTCTTGTAGTCCTCCACTACATCCCGCATGTTCCTCAGCTCCGATTCTAGCCTCACCCTATCCCCAGATAGTGTCTCCAGCTGCTTCCGAAGGCCGCTGATGTGGCCCTCATAAATGGGCTCCAGCTTCTCCCCACAGTTGTTCAGGTCCAGCTGTTGCAGCAGCTCCCACTTGGTCTGCAGCACCTGGTTCTGCTGCTCCAGGAACCGCACCTGAAACCCAAAGGTGGTCATGACCCACAGTCCCCATGCTGTTGTCTGTCACGAACAGGACAGGATGGAGCAAGGCTCATTAGATACTATATTCAGCCAGAGTAACCTGCTCATTTGGGTCTCCAAGACAAGATCCAGCCTAAAAACAAACAAAACAGGAAATGGGCTTAAGCAATGATGTCATCCACCTCTGCCTTGGTGAGTTTCATGTGACTGAGGTGACTTCTCATTCTAGATTCTGGGAAACAGAGCAGAGGACAAATGGACCGGGAAGTCACTCTGGTAGTTAGGATGCTTTGTCTCGTGGAGACTGAACTGCTCTTGGTTGGTTGGGTTTTTGTTGTTGCTGCTGTTGTTGTTGTTTAAAGCAGGTTCTCCCATCTAAGGTTCCTCACCTTAGGCCCTTGCCAGTCACCAGCATTCCTCTTCTTGCCTGTCTCTAAGCTTGGGGGACAGAGGAAACATGTACAGGAACAACTATTTTTGAAAGAAGAAAAGGATGGCCTCTGTCCTCCAAAACTTTAGCTGTGTTTCTCCTGCTCCTGGTCTAGCACCTGCAACCACCTCACTCCTCTTCCCCACATAGTGGTGAGCCAGACAGTCCACCATCCAGCGCTCCATCAACTTGGGCTCATTTCTAAGTCTCTTTCTGTGTTAATCTCCTCTTCTTCAAGGCAGAGATCATGGATTGTGCAGTGATAAATGTGTCACTTGGGGCAGCACCAGGTGCTGAGTAATGTCTCCATAAATGTCAGCTATTGTCATTATTATTACATCTGTCCCTTTATCACCACTCATGATCTAGCCCTGTTTCCTCAGTGGAGACAGAAGCCCACTCCTTGCCTCCTCCTCCCTCCCTGGTGTCACTGCTACTCAACCTCCAGAGACATCTTCCCTGCTACCCCATTTCTGGGCACACTCCCCCAACACCTAACTTCACATGCTTTCCTTTAAAATGCCCCATGAGCCCCAACCTTCAATTTTGTGGCCCTTTTCTCCTACCTCCCCTGGAAACCTGCCTGGCTTACACACTCACCCTCTTCCTACCATTCTAGTCCTTCCCCATTCACCTTTTACATCCCCTGGCTGTGTCCCTCTAGTGCCTCTGTCCTAGATGCATGTCCCCATTCTTCGTGTGGTACAGGGAGCCCACAAGAGACCCATTCCACAGGTCTCCTGCCTCTGGGGGACCCTTTCCCTTCCCAGCATCTTGTGAGAGTCTCCTTTGTTGAGTGTGTGCCAGCCACTGCTGTAAGCACTACAAACATCCCAGGTGGTCCTCCTTAGAACACACTGAGGTATATTGTGCCCATTTTATGAATGAGGGAATGCTCCAGTTCCACTCAGCACGCTGTACACTGGAGCCCTATCACAGGCATAGGCGGGGGTAGAGGACCCACCTTGTCGATGAAGGAGGCAAACTTGTTGTTCAGCGCCTTGATCTGCTCCCGCTCCTGGACGCGCACCTTCTGGATCTCGTGGTCCAGCTCCACGTTGAGGGGGCTCAGAAGACTTTTGTTGACAATGACCTGAGGGATGCCGCCGGGCGGGCACACTGAGGGACACGCGGGCCCCAGCCCCGCCCTGCCGAAAATGGTGCCCACAAAGCCTCCCGGGCGGCCGCCACCCACGCACCCATGGCCCAGGGAGAAGCCACCGCCCCTCTCGGACCCCGCGCAGCGCGCCTGGCGCCGGCTGCCCCCGAGGCTGAAGAGGCTCCGGCTGCCGAAGGGCGCAGCGCCCTTGACCCCGGCCTTGAACGAGGCACGGCTACTGCCGAACCGGCCCGAGAGGACTGCGGAGCAGCCGCTGAAACCCAGACGCTCCCCGCCGGCGAAGAGGGTCAGCTGGCGGCTCATGCTGGGTGATTCCGTGCGGGTGGTCAGGGCCACTGCCGCTTTCGCGGGGCTCTGCCTTTAAATAGGTCTGCGCGGCCAGCAGACTGGAGTCAGCCTAATTTGTATGTGGGGAACACCTCTGAGATCCCTTGGGTTCTGCATTTCGGAAATTACCATCCACTCTCCAAGATTTTTGTCTTTTCCTCCTGCCCTGTCCATGAATCCCCTATAAAATGGCCTAGAACCCTGCATTTTCTTTCCTGACCTCCTGCATTATAATAATTTAGCTACCTTATCTCCACGTACTGCCCTCCAATTACCCTGCTCCTCACTGCCAAGATCTTCAGTGCAGAATTCCAGTGGGGTTGGCCTGGGGGTAGTGGAAGCATATGGAAAAGCCCAGGCTTCCTATCAGATTGAGCCTTCCTTCTCCTGCTCCCCAGACTTCAGCCCCGACCTTGGCACCAGGAGCTTCCTGGATGATTGTGAAATAGACTGGTGCTTAGGACAGGGCACATCGCCCGACCCTGGGCTCTCCTCTGGACCCTCATGGGTGGCCAGATGGTACTTGGAGGTAACTGACTGACAGTTTCCACTTGGCCAATCACAGGACATAATAACAACCAAGCTGTTTACTCCTCAGGGAACAAAGTTGTGGGGACATCTGTGAGTGGCGGAGATGGCGCCAGACACAGATTGACAGATAGAGGAGTTTAGGATGTCCCCAGTAGGGAAAGAGTAGACTCTGTGCTGTAGGAGAAGGAGGGGCTGTAGTCCATTCCCTCTGGAGAGGAGAAGCTCATATGCTTTTCA
The DNA here is from genome assembly GCF_000247695.1 of Heterocephalus glaber. The sequence continues at coordinate 736,383 of NW_004624904.1, forward strand.
TTATTTCATGAAATTCCCTCACATTCACCCCTGTTTTTAGCCAGATTTTTCCCTACAAGGACAAGAAAGTTTACTAATTCTGGTCATTGAATATAGAAATGCAAGGAAATGATTTGGATTGAAAGAGGAGCATCCTTATATAGCACTGATTACAAAAGGAGTCTTTGGAGTTATCTTTTTTTCTGGAATCTTTCTAAGAAGCTCAGATACCTGTCCTTCTGGGGCCAGGGGTCTTCAGGCACAGGAACCAGGTAAAATGACCTTTTCCTATCTTTCCATGAGGGCTTCACTGTCTGAATGAATCAGGGGCTCCTCAACCCTGCCATTGCCTTTATTACAGATGATGCCGAAACCGAAGTGACACATACAGGCTTCAGAGGTATTGAATATGTGGGATGCGAGCAGATCAAAGGTGGCTGAGGCCTGGGAGGAGAGGCTGTCATGGCACCTGCCTCTACCAGCAGCTTACTGTGTCACCTCAGGCCCTGGTAACCACCTCTGCCATTCGTTCTTGGGTTAAAGCCACCCCATTATGGGTAGACTAAGCCAGAAACATCAGCCTTTAAACAATGTGCTACAACAAAAGGATAAAACCACTCTAAGCGAGGCTTGCAAATGTGCAAGTTAAACTGGGTCTCTTTTGTCCTGGAATACTAGTTCTTGGGAAATTAGCAGATATCGTGTGGGGAAGAAGCTTGAAGATGCATTCTGTGCTGGGTTTTGAACAGTCAAGCAGGTGTCTTATTGTAGAACTTCTAAGAGCTATTAATATCCTTAGTATTAGAGGATTTTTAGGGCAGTGAAACTATTGTGTATGATGTTATAATGGTGATACATGTCATTATATATTTATCCAAACCAATAGAACGTGTAATGCCAAGAGTGAGTCCTAATGTAAACTATGAACTCTGGGTGATAATGTATGTAGATTCATCAACGATAACAGATGCACCACTCCAGTAGGGGAGGCTATTATGTGTGGGCAAGGGATATATGGGAAATCTTACCTGCCTCTCAGCTTTACTGTGCACCTAAAACTGCTCTAAAATGGTTAAATCAGATAGATAGATAGATAGATAGATAGATAGAGAGATCAAACTAAACTGTTGTTGTTAACAACACAACAAAAAAGATATTTAGTGCTTTCTGCTGTACCAAAGGCTGATTTTTTAAAAACTCAATCTTTTTTTCATGCAGGGACTGGAAAAATGAAACTATGACTAATGTATTTTCTACTTTTTCATATTTCTAATTTTAATATGAATATATAATTTTTATACATGAGTTATCTCAAAATTCTAGTATCAGAAATAAAATAGTATTATAGATTACAGATAAAACGTCTCCCAGAAGTCTCGCATGTGTGAAGGGTGATTTGATCTCAGGGTACTATAGTCATCCATGGATTCATCCTCTAATGAGTTGACTAATTCATGTGCTCTTAGGAGGTGGCTGGTTGAAGGTGGGTCACTGAGGCTGTGACTTGGAAGACTGTATTCTTGTCTCTAGCTTCTCCCTTCCTCCTCTGTCTTTCTGCCAGGAGGGTAAGCAGCTTTATTCCACCATGCCTTTCTGCTATGCCATTTCTGCCTTGGAGCCAACCAACCATAGACTGAATCCTCTGAAAATCATAAGCCAAAACAAACCTCTTGTCCTTTAAGTTGCAGGTGTCCAATATTTTGTCTTAGCAACAGGATAGTGACTAATACAAGTATTCTTCTTGTAAAAACAAAACCTCAATGTTTTTAAAAACTTTAACCGTAGAGGCCTTTCTTCGGCCAAATATCTTGTAGAGAACCAATATTTCAAGGATAATATAGTATCACCACTTCTATTACCATTAAGCAGACTTAAATTTCTCAAATCCAAACATACTTATAATATCCCCCCTCCAAAAAAAATACAAAAGAGACCTAAATATAGCATGAAACCTGATCAGTGTATGGCACTAGGCCTAGGGTTATGTTTTCAAAACCAAAGAAAGAGTGCTGCATGGATCCTAGGGCATGTACCCAGTGTCCTCCCAGCACTGGCCAAAGACAAGAGAATTCTCAGCCTGGAAACAAGCATTGGATTTCTAGCCTGAGGAAGCCTGTGCCAGACCCTGCCAGAAACGGCGCTCTCCTCACACTCTTCCTCCTTCCCTAGCTTCCTCTGATATTCTGTGGGGGTTGGAGCCACGTGACTAGTGTTGGCCAAGGAAATGTGAATGGCAATAAAGGGTGTCACTTCCAGGGTGATGACACAGTTCACAGGCATGTTTCCTTCTCCATCTCCCATATCCTGTCTTGGTGCCTGTGGAAGTTATGTGTCCCATGAGGCAGGGCTACAGGAGAGAAGAGCTCAAGTCCCCAGAACAGCCAGTGGGAGAACCATGAAGGTCAGCTGCCCCGGCCTGCTTTGGACTGTGAGTGAGAAACTAACTCCTGTTGTATACATTGAGCTGCTCAGATCTCAGGGTTTGAGGCAGTTACTGTTAATTATCTGAATATAATCATAGAAATTGGGTGACAGCCTTTGCATTTTCTCTCCCTCTCCCAACATAGCGACCTCAGCAAAAAAGAAGAATAAGAAGGGGAAGACTATCTCCCAAACAGACTTTCTGGTTGAGGATGGAGGAACTGGTGGAGGAACCACCTATGTCCCCAAACCAGTCAGCTGGGCTGATGAAACAAATGACCTGGAAGGAGATGTTTCAACCACTTGGCACAGTAATGACCACGATGTGTATAGGGCACCTCTGATTGACTGATCCCTCCTTCCCACTGCTCCACGGGCTGCTCAGGAACCCAATATCGACCAGAGCCATTTACCCAAATCTCCACCCTACACTGCTTTCCTAGGAAACCTCCCCTATGATGTAATGGATGACTCTATTAAGGAATTCTTTTGAGGATTAAATATCAGTGCAGTGCACTTGCCACGTGAACCTAGCAATCCAGAGAGGTTGAAAGGTTTTGGTTATGCTGAGTTTGAGGACCTGGATTCCCTGCTCAGTGCCCTCAGTCTCAATGAAGAG
>NW_004624904.1:740792-782862 GCF_000247695.1 Heterocephalus glaber
TCAACATCCTGTGTTTTCTCCTAGTCTTTCTCCACCCTGGGAACATTCGAGAGCAAATCAAACCTCTATCCAGACAAGGCAAAATAAAACTCACCATCTCCTGGAGACCTTTCTTAACTTTTTTTTAAAAAAATGAAATTCTTTTGCATGCTGCTGCAGCCTTTAAAGTATTGAAGTAACTGGATCGCCAGAACAGCCAGAGAGACAGAGACTACAGCTTTTTAATGGGAAAGTTGTGGTGTGTTCTTAGGATACCATGCAGTTGCCTGTGCCTAGGGGCCTCCATTTAGCAGAAATGGGAATGACAGTGATACGATGTCTGGAGTGGTTGGGCAGTAGGGGAGGGATAAGGAACAGTGAGATTTCTACCTTTTCATTCTTATCCTATTGTGGCATATATGAATTCTCAAGCATTATCTGAATAAATTTTCTATCCTTGGAAAGGTAGAGTTAGCTTCTCAAATTGTTTATCTCCAGGAGGCTGCCAGCCCTGCCTTTTATTTTAATTCTGATCGTCGGGGCCAGCCTAGGGGAAATTTCTGTATTTTTTACCCCCCAGGGGGGTAGGTGGGAGTGTGTCTACAGGCCACTAAAGAATAGGACTGGTTGGGACCAAAATAATGGGGAAATCGTGCTTGGAAAGGAGGCTTTTGGGAGGTGATGGATTATTTTGCACCAGGTATAGGAGGAAATGATAAGACCTCTAGTAAACATGTGAATGGTTATTTCTTCGAGCAGGAAGCACTTAGGGGTCATGGGAATTCCTGGTCTTGTGTCCTGGTTTTGCCCTTTCTCTTATCCTTTCTGAAAGTTGAAATATATTCACATTTTTTTAAACCTTGAAGCTTTAACAAATTCAGACTCTTAGGGCCGGGTGTTGTGGCACACACCTGTAATCCCAGCACTCGGGAGGCAGAGGCAGGAGGATCTGCACGAGTTTGAGGCCAGCCTGGACTACATAGCAAATTTTGAGGCCAGTTTGGACTACATAGTGAGACCCTGTCTCAAAAAACCAAAAAATAATAATACGGCCAGTCTTAGCCATCTCTCATGTTCTTCATGCTACTCTCACCTCCCAAAGACTAGTCTCTAGATAAGTCACAGACGTGACCTCTTGAGCATTTTATATGTCAGCCACTGGATGCTGTGACATCATGAATCAATGCTTTTCACAAACAAATCAGCTCTTTGAGGTCTTGATTCTCATTCCTCCCCTCCATGCATGCTTGCTTCTGCTGCTCTGACCCCTTCTTTTGATCAGAAAACTCTTAGGTTGATCTTTGGTGATGGATTAGGGACAGTTACATTGGAAGCTTTTCTTATGATCTTGACTGTGGGGTATGGGGTTTTTTGTTTCTTCCAAGTTTCCAGTGAAATCCCACACCAATGCTTGCTTGGGTTTATAATGTGGCCTAGACCAATGTGGTTTTTTGCTTGGGGGAGGAAGTATGATTTTTAGCTTCCCTTGAAAGAAAAAATGATAAAAGATCTATTTAACAAGGCCCTGGTTTCTCTTGCAACACAATAGCTTCACTTTTATATGCACCTTTGTCTCGGGGGTCAGCCTGGTAGATGGGATCTGTTCCCACTGTAGGCAGCACTGGTGCTGCCCACAGGTATAGCTTGGTCTCTATTCACAAGTCCTTCTCCCATTGGTCCTAGGGTAGAGCCTCTCTGGTCTGCAGGGGGTGGGTGTATGAGAGCTGCAGCAGTGGGCATAATGAGCCATTTATCCAGTGGACTAAAGGTATACCCAGAGAATTACCCTTAAGTGGTGGGGTTGGCTAGTAGCTAGGCAGTGGGCTTTTAGACATACCCTGAGTTGAATGGGTTTGCTTTTTAAACCACTGGTTGTAGATAATGAAAAGGTACAGTTTGCCCTCGTGTCTGCTCTCCTTCCAAATAGTTGCATCAAAAAAGCTATTTTGTCCCACTCCCCTTCCTTGCCCCCACTAAACAGAAACAGGGATTGGTTTATGTCCTACTCCTGAATACATGTAAAATTTGTACAAAAAATATCTTCTATGAAAATGATTTGCAATCTGTAGACTTAACTACCTGGGAGATGTCTTGAGATGTAAAATCCCATCCTTTGGGTTGTGGGGTTTTTTGTTTTGTTTTCCCCAAACAAATCTGATGTTTAAAATTTTTTAAAAATTGGGTGACAGAAATTATCTTTCAATAGCCAATGCTCTTTGCCTAAGTTTGTATTCATTAAGCAACTTTCCATCTCTGTTAGACTTTCTTTCCTTCTTCTTCTTCTTTTTTTTTGGTACCGGGGATGGAACTTGGGTAACCACTGACCTAAATCCCCAGCCCTTTGCTTCTTGAAAGAACAGTCTGTACCTCATCATTCTGTTTATGGAGTACTTGCTAAGTACAAGGCACTGAATTAAATAATTTTCAAACATGATTTCATTACATTTAATTCTCAGGAAAATTTCCTGAGGAGACCTCTATTATTAACTCCTTTTGCAGATGAGAAACTGAGGCCTATGGAGCACAAGTATCCTGCCTGTGTCACACACAGGCAGTGAGTGGCAGAGTCCTCCTGACTCAGTGCTCTTCTGACGAGCAAGGAGCCAATTCTTCCTTGCACTTTACAGGGTAAAACCCCAGCTCTTGGTAGACAAGAAGGAGTCTCTCTGATACACTTCTGCTGCCTCCTCAACAGGGCCATCGTGCCTGCCTTGCCACCTACTAAGACCCTTCCAGCCTCACTCTTCTCACTCCAGTGGCAATTCCCAGTTTTTATTTTCACCATGTAGGTGCCTCTGGCTACAAACCCCACTTCTTCCTCTTGTCCACCTACCTATGCTCTGAAACCTCTTGTCTCTTCCGTGAGCCTTCCTTGACCTCCCTGAAGTTCCTTGCTCTCCTCCGGGCTGCCTCTGTGTCTACCTTCATTGCTGATACCTCACCATATTGCAGTTATGCTTTTGGTAGTGATGTCTCCAGGAGGTACATAGACCAGGTTTCTTCATTCTTATACCCCAGTGGTAACACATGCCAGGCAGGTAATAGATAACAGTTATTGAGCATGCCTTCTTCACTGGTCCCAGGAGGTTATTCTTGAGACCAGTTATTCTGCCAACCAGTTCTTTGGGAAAAAACCTGCACTTATCACTTACAAGATGAGATGGTCTTTTTAAAGTTTAGATTTTGTAAATTGCTTGACCAGCAATTCAGTGAATTAATTAACTCAAGTTTTTGAACCAAAAAGAGGAAAAGCTTCTGATTTATTAAGCATCATCTTTGTGCCAGGAATTACACAAGACATCTTCATGTTGTCTCATTTCAGCCTAACAACAACCTAGGGTTATTATTCTGCCTAGTTTATAGCTAAAGAAATGAGACCCAAATGGATTGAGAACTTTGTTTATCGTCACCAGTTAATTGCAAAGAGATTTCAAATTCAGTGCTCTGCATTTGGAGTCTAGACTCTCTCTGGACCCACAGAGATCTTGTTCAGATGCAATCTGAAAGTGTGCTTCCCTTTCATTTGCCTTTGTGTCCTCTCAAATCCGACAGTGTCATTGGAGTCTGGGGATCTATGAGATATCTCTGAGCAAGCGTTTTGCAAAGTAATGTGTATGACAGGAGTTGACTCCTACTTAAACAGATACATGCATATACATTTATGAATAAACTCATACCTATATATAAATGCATACACATCTTTACTCAGTTCAGTGGAAACTTCACTAAGTAATAATGTGAACTTGGGTCATTACTTTAAAGAGGAATTTAGCTTAAATCTTTTTCTCAGAGAACAAGGAACATTTTAAATCCCAGGCTTTCTAAAACTGGCTTTCTACTCTCTCTTGATCAGTTTTAAATCTTGCCACTGGAAAAATCTCCTTATTGATAACATGGATATTCCTAAAGATTGGGCATTCTCTGTACCATTAGCCTAAGAAAAGCATGAGTTGGAAGGCACATGGCGGATGCAGGTAAATGCTGGGTGTCAGGGAAGGTGATGGTGGCATCCTTCAGTCCCTGCAGGATCTCTTTCACTCAGATCAAATGATGTTTTGAGGGCTGTATGGAGCAAAGAGGCCTCAGATACCCCCGGTTTTCATTCAGTGACACCACACACAGAAAAGACAAGGCCTGAGATGAGGATTCCCTTGGGAGAGAGGCAGCCTGATCCTGTATGAATTGTAGAAGTTTATTGGTGGATCACAGGAAGCAGGGGTGGGTGGGGCTAAACAAGGGCAAGAACTCTCGGACTGAGAACCCAAATCCCATGGTCAGAAAAACCAGCCATAAGGAGACTCTCAGGTCTCTCATGGCCAGTGGCCATGCCACATTCAATCTGTGACTAGGTGTCCGGCCTGAGTTGGAGCTGGTCTATCAGGCAACAGTTCTTGTAGGTCCACCAATGCCCCTAAAGTCCCATGAGTCCAGAAAGCACATGGCCAGATGACTGTCTGAGCCAGGGTTTGAAGGGCACCAGGAGACTTGGGGCTGTCTGTAAGTGAGAACCTTCCTCTACAAGGAGACATGCAGGCAAAGTAGTGGTCAGGTCCTCATCAGGAAAGGTGGCTGAGTTAAGAGGTCTCTTTGTATGGAGGAGACAGAAAGATGGGTGAGAAAACTCCAGCCCTAGAGTCCTGATTCTTATTTTTAAAAGGCGAAGGCAGAGTTGGAAGAGAAGAAAGAGATGGCAGTGGCAAAAGGCAAGGAGGAGATAGTGACAAACAGAACAGAAGAATTTCGTGGAGAAAGGGGTCTAGAGAAACAAGGGTGTGGCCGATGCTGGGGAACAGGCTCTCACTTTATCTCATGGTTTTTTTGGTGGGCGAGCTCAGAGCTGAGGTCTTTCCCTGGATATCCTTGAATTCACTTGCACTGCCCAGCCTGGTCTTGGCCTCCCCACAGGGACTGCAGTTCCCACTTCCGGTGACACAGCCCCCAGACAGCATGCCGTAAGCCCCACTGACAGAGCTGGGCCGGTAGCCATAAGTGTTAGTGCCACCAAACCCAAACCCAGCCACTCCACCTGCTGTCCCAGCCGTAGAGCTGCTGATGACCGCTGTGAAGAACAGAGAGCACAGTGATCAGTGTGTATCCCAGGACAGGAGTGACCCAGCCTGCCCTTAAGCACTCCAGTCCCAACTAGCTTAAATCTCTTCCCCTTATGCAAGCCTTCACATTATTAGTGAAGACACGATCAATTCCTGAGCAGCCCAAGCACCAGGAAACACAGCTCAGATCCCACTGGACTCCTCCATTGGGCACCTGTTCATTCTTGGAATGAACAAGAGTAGCAAGATCTTCCCCAAAAGGAAAGACAATGCCCAAGCACAGATAAACCAAGCTCTTGGCAATCCATTTAGAATGCATTCTTAAATTTTCTCTTTCAAAGAATTTACTGATAGCTTGAATTAGGGAATTTTTGCCATTCCTTTCTTAGGAGACTGGACTAAACCCTGTGGGGCCAGCATTAAAATCGATTTGCACTGCATTTGTGTGCAAATGTTTTTACTCCCAGAGGGAAGGTGCAACCCTGTACTTAGTTGCCTTCACGCAAGAAAGCCAGGTGGGGGTGGCAAGAGATGGAGTGGGGCTGAGAGTTTCCTTCTAATATGAGTAAGATTTCTGGGGAAGAAGCCTGTGTGCAGTGGCACAGTCTGATGGGGAGCTGGCTCCACCAGGAAGGCAGCAGCTCTAATGGAGGGTCAGCAGGTCTCTGCAAGGGAGGCAAGTGTATGCTGGTGGTGGTAGTCCCTCAGGCAGAGCCCATGCTGTTCCTCAGGGGTCCCACTCATTTTCTTTGTTGATTGCCTAAAAATATCCCCTCAGAGACATGAAATACTCACAAATGCTCACAGAGTTTGTGTATTCACCAGACATCCTGCAGAGAGAGGAAGCACAGGTGAGTCCCCATCACATGGGACCCAGGGCTGCCCTGCCCAATGCTTAGCACTGGCCAAAAATCACCCACCAGACCAACTTCACGAGCCTCCACCAGCTGCCCAGATGGCAGTAACTGCTCCTGTCGCCTCTGAGCACCTCCTTCCTTCCCATCTACTTTTTCCACTTCAGAGATGTGGGGGCCTGCAATTTTGGGCCCCCACTGCAGGGTTTACCTTGAGCCTATTATTTTACTGCTGGGAAGCTGCTGCCTGAGTAAACACACAGGTGGAAATATTAGGGCCAGGAGTTGCTGCTAATGAACTAGCTATATGTCTCAGTCCATTCTGGACCACAGGGTTTTCCATATGTCAGTGTTTCGAATACCATCCATCCTTTCAACAACTGCTATGACTGTACAGTTTACCCTGTTACACATTTAGTATTTTTAACTGAGTTTGCATTTTATAAGGAAATGCACTTCTCTTTAAAAAAGTTTTATATTACCATGGATAAATAGAAAATCAGTGCTAGTTAAATAAGAAAAAAGTAGGAATAAAGATATAATGTGGGCCAGGGTTTTAGCTCAGTGGTACCACTGCCTGCCTCGAAAGCGCAAGGTTCCAAGTTCGATCTCTGGTACCAAAATGATAATAATAATAATAATGTAAATAAAACAATTTAATGGAAGGAGGGAGGCTGGCTGCCTAGAGCTTCTGAACTTGAATCTTCTTGAACTGTCTTTTTATTAGCAGGGATATTTGCAGTGTCTGACTGGTGTTAAATTCAGCAGCACCAATCTGAGACTCTGAAAAGCCAAAGGAGAATTGAAAAGAACCATGCTATGACATTATCTGATTGAATGCTGTCTCAAGCTATGTTTGTTGGTGAATCCAAAAATAATTCCAGCCCTTCCAACACACAGTCCCCTACAACCTGGGAAAGTGATTGGGAGGGGAGGATTGCAAACTTCTCACGGCCCCTCAGCCCTTCACCTGCACTCCTCGCCCTCCAGCAGCTTGCGGTACGTGGCGATCTCCACATCCAGCGCCAGCTTCACGCTCATGAGCTCCTGGTACTCGCACAGCATCCGGGCCAGCTCTTCCTTGGCCTGCTGCAGGGCTCCCTCCAACTCGTCCAGCTTGGCTCGGGCATCTTTGAGGGCACAGTCACCCCTCTGTTCCGCATCAGCAATGGCCGTTTCCAGACTGGAGCACTAAGAGACAGGAGATAGCATGGTCCCCTGAGGGTTAAGGCACCAGATCTCACTTCATCCCCCACATGTCCACAGTGGCTGGACCCTCCTCTGTCCTTTTCAGAGCAGAGACCCAGCCATATCGCTGGCGGTGGAGCCCTTCAACCCAGCACTAGGAGGCTTGTTATTCTGAACTCTGTGGGTTTATGAAAAGACCCTGGAATCAATCATTCCAGATTTCAGGGGGGAGCAAATGTTAAGGGAGGCAGCAGGGGCCCTGTTGAGGAAGGGAGATTCAGGAAGGAGAGGAAGAAGGGGCTGGGGGCATGCTAAGCTGATCCTCCTTCCCTTTGGAGCAAGGCAGGACCTCACCTGCTTCTTCACACTCTCAATCTCCGAGCGCAGCCTTTGGACAAGCCGGGTCAGCTCTGAGATCTCACTCTGGGTGTGTTTGAGGTCATCCCCATGCCGGCCTGCAGCCAGCTGCAGCTCCTGGAACTGGGGAGAGAGGAGCCAGAGCAGATGCATGACTCAAGAAAGACTGTACTTTTGTTTGAAGAACCTGGCAGTGGGGGAAAGGTCAACAGCCTTCCCTTCAACAATTCATTCTTTGGGTGGGTTTGCCTTAAGCATAGCCAATCTCACTGGCAGTTATATTTGGCCATCAGGACTGTTGGAAGTCCCATGCTCTCTACACCTCAGCTGTGAAACACAAAACTCCAGGTATGACCCTCCTTTGCCTGCAACCCTTCAAGGCCAAGGTCAAATTCAAACTCCTAACATGGCATCAAAGTGCTCACTTCTCATTGCCCCTTCCCGTCACTATTTGGCCCCCTGCTGTTCCAAATAGTCTACAGTTCCTCTAAACATCCCACATGCTCTGGTGTCCCTGTGTCTGCATGAGGCTCTACCTCCACCTGGAAACCCTTCCGTTCAGCCAAGTGGCAGAGCCATTTCTTTGACAAGCTTTTCCTTATCCCCTGGTTGGTACAATTCTATTCCCATTGTCCCTGACATGCCAGTCCATAGGTAAGGCTACACCATACCGTGATGGCCCATTTCTGTGCCTTCCCCATCACACTCAAAATAAATGGGTGTTAGGACTTTTCATTACTAAATTCCTAGTGCCTGCTTTATAGTTTTCAAAGGTGTGATGGAGAAAGTCATGGTGGCACACATCTGTAACCCCAGTACTTGAGAGGCTGAAGCAGGACTCAAAAAAGATGTGATTAAGAATGAATAAGCTGTCTGTCTCTATTTTCTAAACTCTTCTTGGTAGCTTAGTTCAGCCTTGGGCTATCTTAATGGGCTAGAAGGGAAAGATGGAAGATGTAGCATGGAAGAACATCAAGTGTGTGTTTGTGTGTGTGTGTGTGTGTGTGTGTGTGTGTGTGTGTGTGTGTGTGGCGGGGTAGATTCCGCTATATCTCAATACTACCATCCATGAATTTCAGGTCATCTACTATTTTGGATTATTCCTGCCTTTCATATCACCCATGGAATAATCAGAAGTTCTAGCCCAGAATCTGGCTTAAGGGAAATGCAGAATAGGTGTACTATTATTCTGTAGGAGCAGTACCCTGGGACAGTGCACTGCCCTATCTCTGTCCCTGAGTGCTCAGCCCAGCATGGCCCCAGATTCAAGATTCTTCCTGTGGATGCCAGTCCTCTGGAGGCCAAGGGGCATCTCTCTGTGCCCTTTGTGTTTTCATCTTTGGTGTATCCTTGGACAAGCAGCCTTGTCTTGCTTCTCTGGAAGGCCATGTGAGCAGGGCCTACCCTTGTTCTGTACTCAAGAGGCCAGTAGGCAGTTCCCTCCTGGTGCTCAGCTCTCCCCTTAGGCTGTGCCCTGACATCTCTACTTCTTACTCATTCTGAACATGGCTTGTAATCGTCATGTGGAAGAGTCTGGGAACGGGATTCAAGTGAGAGCCTTTACCAAGAAGCACTGGCCTATGTTTTCTCCTGGGTCTTGAAAGCTTTCCTCTACCTTTTGAAGGCCAAACCTCTCTGTTCCATGCTAGTAAGGAAGCAAGGTGGAAGGAGAGATAAGGTCTCCCAAGAATTATTTCCCTAGAGAAAGATCCTGAGCAGGGAACAATTAGAGTGTTGCCATCTTGATCTGAGAAATTGAGTTATCTAAAGAGTCACTTCCCACCCACAACCCATTAGAGGAGTTAAGATCTAAGGGACACAAACTCCCCTTTATCCTCAGAGTTGGACTTGGGTGAAAAGGTAGGAGTTACCTGATCCCAAATTACATGGAAGGACCCCCTAATTTATTATAATGACTGAAAGAGCTGAGATGCTCATGTTTCCCCTCCCCCAGATTCTGTGGTGCTCTCTGTCTCCAGGAAACTGGTCCTGACCCACCCTACCTGCTCCTACCTCCCAAGTCTGCACTCTGTGCACCCATTCCTTTCCACTCAGCTGCTTACAGCCTCCAATGGCTCCCACCATCTAAGTGGACCCCAATGACAAAGCTGTGTCCTCTCCTTCATTTGGGCCTCCCTGAGCACCAGGGACAATGCACAGCACTAAGATTGAGAATATGCTTGACTGAAGTTCAAGGACCATGGCAGGCCATGGGACAGATGAGACAGACTAGGCAGGAGCCCAGCACACATGACTTTGAACAGGGTGCAGCCTCACCTTGGTCTGGTACAGTGCCTCAGCCTCAGTCTTGCTTTTCAGGGCGATATCCTCGTACTGAGCACGGACCTCGGTGATGATGCTGTCCAGGTCCAGGTTCCGGTTGTTGTCCATGGACAGAATGACAGATGTGTCACTGATGTGGGACTGCATCTGAGCAATCTCCTGAGACAAGGAAGCACAAAATACCTTTTACAGTCAGAGGAAGGTCCCAAGGTGATGCTCATGTCTTAACAGGATGGCTCCAGACTTTGCAAATAGGTTGCAAGCTGCAGTCCCCAAAGCTTGTGAGAATGGAGCTCATCAGCTCAAGTTTCAATACCATGTTGGAAAACTGCTGAATGGGTTTGAAGCAGACCACAGAGAAGGCAGCTCTTATGTCTGTCACTTGAGATATGGGAAAGGTGGAGGGAAACATCCTGCCAACATGAGAGGGATACTTAGGACACAGGAGTTCATGAATGCTTGGCCAGCAGGCTAAGGCTGAAAGCCAGATGTTCACAAAGGAAAAAGTAGAAAGGTTTCGAGTCCCCACCTCCTGGGAACTCCTCTCCAAGACTCCAGGAAACATCCCAAGCAGCAGTATGACAAGCAAGAGCAAGAATACGCTGGACTGAGATTTAATGAGAACCCCGTAAGGACTCACAACTTTCTAAAAGATGTGACAGCAGGACATCTGGATCCAGGCAAGGACTGATAAGACACCAAGATAGATCATCACTTCTGCCTTAGATCTCCAAAGCTCCCAGCACCCACCTACTGGTGATCTCTGGACTCTTAGTTACTGAGTATGGTAACCATTCATCACAAGCCTGTCCTGCCAGAAGACAGATTGGAGGACTGGTGTCTTACCCCTTCGTACAGGCACTTGAAAAACTTGATTTCTCCCTCCAGGGCATCCACCTTGGCCTGTAGCTCCACTTTGCTCATGTAGGCTGCATCCACATCCTGAGGAGAATCCAGAGGCCCCTTGACCTCCCCTTTCCAAAAACTCACACAAGCCTCTCCCATGAAATGCCCCAGTGCCCAACCCTATGACTTGTTACCCCAGGGAAAGACTCAAGGCTCATTCCAGCTAGGACTCACTACCAAACCTCAGGCAAATTCCTTAGGCCTCTTTCTCAAAAGAGGACCTATGAGTCCACTTCTCCACATAGCAATCTTCAGGCAGTCCATGGGGCAGGCACAGCCATGAAGATTTGTCAGAGACAAGCAGTGTGGGAGGCCTCAACCCCTCCCAGAGCCTGTCCTGTGACCCAACACAGTGGGCATGACCTGGGAACTGAGTGACCACAGCTGGATTCCTGTCTCAGAAAAACAAGGAGTTAGATTACCTGTGCTAGACGATCATCATGTCAACAAGCCCTCCCTCTCCTCTGGCTCATCAGCACCAGATGCTTCCATGCAAAGCATAGGCCTCAATCCCTCCTCTGCTCCTACACCTGGGGCACCAAGGGCCAGGCACCCCCTCTCACCTTCTTAAGCACCACAAATTCATTCTCTGCAGTTGTGCGCTTGTTTATTTCCTCTTCATACCTGCAGGAAATGAACCAGTGAGCAAGTATGTGTTTGTGTCTGTGTCTGTGTCTGTGTCTGTGTGTGGACCAGTGTGTGTGTGAGTGCATGTGTGTCCATGTGTTCTCACTGAGAAACAAAAGAGAGACTCATGTTACAGAGCCTTTTAATAGGTTGGGAGCCTTTGCAATGGTCCCAACTGATTAGGCCTATTTAGCCAAGTTGTGGGAGCCTTTTTGGGCCTGATGACTGGATGTTCTGGATTTCCTCTGATGCCTGTGGAGTGAGGAGGTTCTTCTTCCCCTACTCAGCACCCAAATCTAAGAACATCGCTGCCCCTTTCAGCCATGTTTCTTGAAACCTTGTGGCCTGGCAGCCCTGTCAACTCCACTCTGTCCCAATGCAGGAGTCCCAAGGAAGCCAGAGCTGTCTCCTAGGATAAGAAGGAACATGGTTCAAACATCCAGGACCTCTGGGAAATGAGAGAGGATGCTCACTAGGAATCCACCTCTTTCTCTGAAGGGGGTTTCCTTAGAACTTGGCACACTGGGTGAGCGTAGGAACCTGGTGATTGTCACACACACACACACACACACACACACACACACAGGGTCTCTCAAATGAGAAGCAAGAAGGAACTTGCCAAAGAGGAGACATTCCTGGTACTACACAAGGCACTGACTGCTGCCTACCCCACCTGCCCATAAAAGGTGTTCATCTTGCCTGTGCAGATGAGCTCAAATGAATTTCTCTGCTCAATTTCAGGCCCCCTGAGCCCATAGGCAAATGTCCCACTGTCTTCTGGGAAAGCCCAGCCCTAGAAGGTGGCTAGTGTGAGTACAGTGTCGCTGCTCACTGCTCACCTCTTCTTGTAGTCTTCCACCATGTCCCTCATGCTCCTCAGCTCTGAGTCCAGCCGCACCCTGTCCCCAGACAGTGTCTCCAGCTGCTTCCGCAGGCCACTGATGTGGCCCTCATAGATGGACTCGAGGTTCTTCCTGCAGTTGTTCAGGTCCAGCTGCTGCAGCAGATCCCACTTGGTCTGCAGCACCTGGTTCTGCTGCTCTAGGAAGCGCACCTGTAACCCAAACCAATAGCCACCTGGAACCTAGTCCACAGACAATCAACTTGGGAGTTCCTTTCCTAGGAAGGAACTGTGCTGTCTTATGCTAGAGTAGCTTAAAAGGTAAAGCCCTTAAAAATGCCACTCAGGCCCCTCCCAACAAAAGACCCTGAGACTGACAGAGGCCCTCATTCTGGGGACAGCCCCTAAGATCAGGAAGAACCCCAACATCTCCTTTCCTTCTCTATCTTTCAAGATCTCAACCTTCTGTCTCCTCCACACCTAACTACATCTGCCTGGACCCATGTCTACCTTCAACCAGGGCTGCCTTCCTAAGGCCTATCCTTAGGTACTGAGCCAACACATCTTGGCTTCTGCTTGGGGCCTAGTGGCTGGGCCTGTGCTCTGCCCAGTCTGTGTCTCCTTGTTCATGGCCTCTCCCAGCCCAGCTGGAAGGGAGGTGCTCTGCCCTCTGAGGTCCTGAGTCCTCCTCTGTGACTTTTAGACCTGGATCTCTACTCTCCACCAAAGCATTTCTTCAGAGGGAAAACAACCATTCTCCAGTTGCAGTCTACAAATATGGTGTCATTCCCTTACTTAAAACCCTCTAGTGATTCCACATCACTCACACTATCAAGTTTTTTACTATACTCTTCACAATGTGCCCAGAGAACCTTCCTCCCTTCCTCTACTGTGTACTCACACTCATATACGCAAGGGCTCCCCTTCCCAGACAAGTCCTATTATCCTGTATATGCTCTCTCTCCCTGGACTGCTTTTGTTCACCTCCACCTAGAAAATTCCTACTCATACTTCACCATCCTACCTCACTGTTCCCCACCCCACCCCCAGGAGCTTCCCAACTTTCTAAGCTCAAGAAGTATCTATACTCAAGACCCTCTTACCACTTTGTTTGAGACCCTCAGAGTGCATCAGAACTACCTAAGAGACTTGTCAAAATGCAGATTGCCGCGTCTCACATGAGCATTTTTGACTCAGTGGGTCTGTGAGGGGCCTGAGAGTGTGCATTCCTAACAAGTAGATGTTTCCGGCTCAGGGACCACTTTTGAGAACCGCTGCCCTGGTGCCTGCGGTCACATCTACCTCCTCTGAGAGGCAAGGTGTGTTACATTCCACCCAGATCTGTGCTGGCCTGGGTCCCCTGAAAGGAAGAGCTGGGCTCCTTGGCTCCCCAGACACCCAGACTGGCACTGGCCTCTTCTCTGCCTGGCTTCTGAGTCCCACAGATGGCCACCCTCCCACCTCTCTATCTGGAGGCCACTTTCTGCCTCCCGGACACTTTCTCAGATGAAGCTTCCTAGTTCCTCTCACCTCTCTGGCCCCTGTGCCTCAACTTTGGTGTCCAAGGCACTGTCCAGTCCCTCTCTGCTCTGACCTGGGCCATATCCTGGGAAGGTGTTCCACAGTGGCAGGAAAGGTAGAGGAAGGACAGAGGTGCCATGTTCAGCTTTCTCCATGAAATCTCACCTTGTCGATGAAGGAGGCAAATTTGTTGTTCAGTGCCTTGATCTGCTCCCGCTCCTGGGCACGCACCTTCTGGATCTCAGGGTCCAGCTCTATGTTGAGGGGGGCCAGGAGGCTCTTGTTGACAGTGACCTGGTGGATGCCCCCAGGCAGGTACATAGACGGAGATGAGGGGCCTAGGGTCACATTGCCAAACATGCTGCCAGCAAAGCCACTGGCCCGACCCCGGCTAAACCCATAGCCCACTGCTCGCCCAGGGCCACTGGCCACATTGAATGGCATGCTCCAGGCACCCCCCAGGCTATAGAGACTCTGACTGCTGAAGCCTCCACTGAGCCCTTTGCCCCCTGCCCGGTAGGAGGATGAGCTGCCCCCAGAGAGCACTGCAGAACAGCCACTGAAGCCTCCCTTGGCGACAGCTCCCGGCTTGCAGGTGAATTGGCGGCTCATGGTAGGGAGGCCAGGGAGCTGGGAGAAAGTGCTAATCCTTAGCTGTGATGTGGCTCACCAGCCTCAGATCTTGGCCTCCTCCTTTATAGGGCTTAGGAGAGAGCCACTGCTGTAATTTATGGGTTTAGTTCACCTAGAGGCAAGAAATGATTTTTCTCCCAGCAAAATCAGAGACACTAGATAAATAACTTAAAAACCCAGAGA
Source organism: Heterocephalus glaber (assembly GCF_000247695.1). The sequence continues at coordinate 755,216 of NW_004624904.1, forward strand.
ATGCTGGGCTTGCAAACCTTGCTAGTATAATTGCATTTATCTAATTAACACGGGGTAATTAGCCTGGCCAAATTATCCCTGGAAAGATCTTGCCTTGGGAGTTCGTCACAGCCTTGACTATTCTTCCTCAAGGCATGATGGGGACTGGGATTGCCGAGGTACCCAAGAAGAGACCTTTAATTGACAGCATCATTTGTGAGAAATCTCATGCCTATGCCAGCATCAGATAGGCTACTTCAGGGACTCTGGCCAGCTGCTTTAATGTGGTTAGGAAGAGAGTCCTGTGGCCAGGCTTCCCAGGGCTCCTAGAGACAGTTCTCATGGGTGCCCCAGGGCCATGGGTAAGAAGCCCACCAGGAATCTAGGCCCAGCCCACTGGCAGACAGCCTCCTTCTAATCTGCACCCCCACCCCAGTCTCCTGAGCCAGACAGACTGCCTGTTCACCTTTATCTGCACATGCTAACTTCTACCCCTAGTCTTGAACTTGAAATGATGGCCACTGCTACCTTTCACAATGGCTAACAGTGGAACAACATTTTACAGTGTTGAAAGAGGACCGCGTACACAGCTCTGATCTACTTAATCTGCCTGAAGAAGAGTTGTGACAATCAACATTTCAGAAATGGGGAAACTGAGGCTCGGGGAGTTGAGGGTGTCAATGCTTTAGCAAACATTTAAATGAGCCCTTTCTTTGTAGGAATCCCAGAGGATGAAAACAGCCAAAAACCACAGGCCTTGGTTTTGAGGCCTCTCACTCCACATTTACAGCCACATAGTCCTCATTCATTTCCATCCAGTCTGCCAGCCAACCCTCCTTCATCTATCCACTTAACAAACTTCTGTGCAAGGCTAACCCTACCCTGGGATGGTGTTAGGTTCTGAGGCTCTGAACTAAGAAAACCAAAACCTAGCTCAGAATTCTAGGCAGACACACTTGAATCCATTAGACCCTTGACATTGTCAAAGGATGACCCAAATCTTTCACAACTCCCAAATCCCAGATACACCTACAGTATATAATTTTCTCCATTAAAATGCAATTATTTCACTACCTGAGTACTTGAATGAACACTTTGCCAATCTCTCATTTTTATTTCTGTACTAAGGTTAGGGTATGCCCTTAATTCTGTTCTACCAAGGAATTGCCAGAGCAGGCATGAACACCATAGTACACTTGGTGGACTCACACCATGAAAGATAAAGTCCAAAGACTGCCCATTGTTTCTGGGAGGGAGTCCTACAGGCTTTGGGGGCCCAAACTGCAGCCTTGGCTTCTCGTGAACTGTACTCCTCACTGCCCATGTCAGAACCAGTGTCTCCAGAATTCCCAGCTTGAAATCTAGATTTTCAGGAGTTCCCAGTGGCTCCTGAGGACCCAAAAGTCCTGGACAAAGTTCCAGATGCTGCTCAGGATTCTCCTCTTGAAGAGAATCTGCCCACAGAACTGAGCCAGATCTGGATGCATCAGAAGCCAAGATTATGCCTGATACCAACTCTACAGGAGACAAGAGGGAGACGTGGGGCAGCTCTGGAGCTCAGCACTCCTTCATGTCACTGAATATCCATCTCACACATAGCTAGAAGGGGCATCTTCCTGAAACATAAAGGAACAATGGCTACCAATCCCAGGATCTCCTATACCTTCCATCCACCTGGGCCATCCTCTACCACCAAATCGAAGGTCCTGAAGGCAGAGTCTCCACTTTCTCCACCTGGAGGCATGCATGAGATCCTACATGCACAGGGCCCTTATGGCTCCTTTGTTCCTACCTCCTCCATAAGCCACAAGACAAGAGGTGACTGGCTCAAGGCTACACAGCCAGTGCCTGCAGATGAGTTCAAGGTCCAAGGAACCCAGCCTTCAAGCTGAAGGCTCCTCCTCACTTTTTCTCTTAGAAAAACAGGGTGGCACTGGACTTATTAGCAAAGGGAATACCCTGACTACTTACAGTAGCTCACATTGTCAGCGACTTCTCCAGATAGCCTGTTGGCAAGGAAACAATCAAAATAAGCAGCAAATGGGCCGGGGATTTAGCTCAGTGGTTTCGCTGCCTGCTGTGCAAGCGCAAGGACCAGAGTTCAATCCCCAGTACCAAAAAAATAATAATAATAATAATAATCAGCAAAGTATGGCTGGGGCTCAGAAGAGAGGAGTCCCTATTCTAATCCCTGATTCATAGTTTAGTCTCACTCTGGGAATTGCATCAATTCTCACTGAGAGTAGCCGGGGCAGCTACTCACAGTAGCCCGCCCATGCCCAGCCCACTACTCAATGCTATTGCTCCAAGACTTGGACCACCTCCCATAGCTCTCCAGACCCCTCTGCCTTACATGTTTCTTCAGCCTTTCCCCAGGCCCAGACCAGGCCAGCCATCTCTGTACTGGGTGAAGCTAAAGAAAATGATATCTTTTCTCTCGGTCTCAATGGCAAGGAACTCTTCCCCCATGATCTATCTATTTCTCTCTCTCTCTCTCTCTCTCTCTCTCTCTCTCTCTCTGTGTGTGTGTGTGTGTGTGTGTGTGTGTGTGTGTGTGTGTAAGAGATTTATTTTACAGAACTGACTCATGAGATGATGGAGGCTTAACAACCCAGTCTAACGGGGAACATCTCAAAGTAGTCTGTCGAGGACCTTAGAAGATGAAGTACCAAGTCCATCTGTTAAAGAATTGCCAAGGAATTTCCCTTCAACTCCTGGTTTACTCAGAGTTGTTTTTTGGTTTGTTTGTTCTCACAATAAATGTGTGTTGAATTTTGTCAAACGTTTTTGCATCTATTCAGAAGGTCATGTGTGTTTTACTCTACTATGCTTCAATATGTTGAATAGAGAAATTGATTCTTGAATGTTGAGCCTTTCCTTTCTGAGACAATCCTCAAAGCTATGATATACTATAATTTTTACAGATTCATGTATTATATTTGCTAATACCTTCTTGAGAATTTTAGAAACTGTGTTCTTGAGGGTTATAGATCTTTAGTTATTTATAACATCTTTGTATAATTTTAGAACCAAGGCAATTTTGGCCTTATAAAACAAGGTGAAAAATATTCCCTCTTCTATCTTCTGGAAAAGTTAATGTAGAATTGTTATTATTTCTTATTTAATTATATACATTTTTCAGTGCCTGGATGTGAAGTCATCTCATCCACAAACCTTCTCAGTCTCACAATATTCTCTATAACTTATAATAACAAGAAGTACCCTAGTAGTAAAGATAATTGCATAATAATGTACATAATAATGAGTGCATGCTTGCAAAGGCACAGGTCTTATCTTATAGAATAAACATTTTTCCTTTATTATTGCATATAATCTTTCCAACAGCCCTATGAGAAGATATCATCATTACTGTTTTACAAATGAAAAATCAAGGCTGATGATTAACTTGTTCAAGGTCTTATCTGATCATCAGTTTTTCATTGAGTGCCTACTAAAATACCAGGAATTGAATCCACCATAGACCCTGTTCCCATAACCTCTATATCAGTGCTTTACAAAGTGTGGCTTTTCGTCACCAGCCTCAGAAGTGCCCAGGAGCTTGTTATAATGCAGATTTCCAGGTTCTATTCCAGGTAGTAGAAATTGGGGGAGGGGAGTGGAACCAAGAATGTGCATTATTAGTAAGTGCGTAGATGATATTTAGTGCACACTACTGCTCCCAGAGTAGCTCTTAATTACATTATTTCTTGTAGGCAGCGCTGTTTATAAGTTTCTCATCTGTCCCTATGTGGACCCTATGCTCCCTACAGAGTGGTCTGTCATGTGTCCCCATGTCACCAAAGGCAGTCCCTTCCCTCAGTCATGGTTTATCAGACTTGTGATGAACCAGAATGGAAGTGATTTAGAGTTTTCTTTCCACACGCATCCTCACACAGTGTTTCTATGCATCTTCTCCGACACTGTGTCCCAAATGCTCATCAGGCCAGAGTCTGAAAGAAGCTCAAACCAATTCTTGCTATCAGAGCTGGGAGAATATGAACTAACAATCTCATTCCACCTCCGCAAACTGATACAGAAATTGAGCTTTGGGATGAGAAACAACTTGTCCAATATCCCACAACAGGAGTTCCAAAGTTGAAGGTCAGCATCTAAGTCTCCTCACTCCCAGGATGAGGCCTTCTCCACTTCAAAGCCTGTACCTTTCTCATGGAGTTGCCTCATGGAACTGTGCTTCTAGGTACATGGCCCCTCTTGTTGACTCTGCTTTCTGAGTGCTGTGGTCTGTTTAAGAGCCAATACCCTCCCTGCATTCTACTCCTTCCCAGTCTACACCCTAACCTCCACAGACCTTTCCACCTGACTGAGGCCTGGGCAGTTCTAGGGGCCCTTCTCAGGGCAGCCAATCACCTAAGAATGCTGAAGTCCTCAGAGCCCCTTCTGCCAGCACCCTCAGTTTGGGGTCTGGCTGGTCTGTAACAATGACAGCACCTGCTCCCTGTGAGAGCTACCTCCTGTGTTTCCAAAAGTTACCCCTGCATCCTCAGAAAGGCAGGAAGAGAGTCACAGGCTCAAACAGCCCTGACCCAGTTCTCAGAGCTGGAATGGAATAAAAAAGAAAAAAGATCCTCAGGAACATTTTTCTGAGTTGTCTAAAGCCTCATCTGCTGAGTCTGAACACTACATGCATATCCTGACACCTGCCAAGTCACCAACTCCCATTGGACAACTCTGGACAGCCCAACACCGATCCCTTGCCTGACCATTCCCATCTCCCTGGAAGCCCAAGGCAGGTAATAGGCCTTTTGGGAAGAGGAACTGAAATTATCTCTACTCCCACAGGAGAAGGCAACCCTAATTGGGATGTCTGTGGGTCGGGGCTCCAGGGAGCCCTAGATTAGGGAAGAAGGGTCCTTTATTTTCTGAGTGTGGTGGGATTGCTCTGCTATGAAAATATAAGTCTATTAATGGAAACTATGTCAGATCCTCAGACAATCCATTTCAGAGACACTCAGAGCATCGAGGGGGTACATGCCTGCAGGAATAGGAGACCTGTGGAGAGTTAGAGAGGCCCCTGGTTTATGCTGGGCTGAGAGAACTCTGCCTGGGAAGTTCAGAGCTATAAAAGCTTGGGTGTATTTTCAAGGGCTCAGATGGTTTGCCCTGAAAAGAAGTGACCACAGAGCAAATGTTCTCAAGAGCAATGCTTCTTTCTAGAAGGAGAATTTTCCTTAAATCCCTATGTCTACTACCTGGACAATATTTCCTGAGAACATCACATCTGGCCCAGGGCCAGCTTCATCTCCTTCCCTCCAGGGGAAAACACCCTGGGCTTCTGGGTGGCACACTCCCTCAGAAGGCCTGCCCTCAAGGAGGCACTCTTCTTGTCATGTACAAATCTCTTCCTTCTGTGGCTACTCACCTCAAACATGGCTTGGCATAGAACAAGCATCACATGACATGAGTTGCAAATGAAGTTTATTGTGCAGATACCCAGACCACAGCACTCAGAAAGCAGAGTTGACAAGAGGGGCTATGTACAGAAGCACAATTCCCTGGGGCACCTCCCTGAGAAAGGTATGGGCTTTGAGATGTCATCAGTGGACTGCTCTGGGGTCCTCAATAGAATACCCCTCCGGAAGAGGACCCCCAAGTGGAAAAAGCAAGGAGGCAAGGGGATCAGGAGTGGGGGATGATGAGAAGACAAATTTGGACAATGAAGATTCTTCCCTCAGAAAACAGTAGGTGTCACTACCTCTAACTACAGTAGTTGGTTTGGAAAGACTTTTCAAAAACTGTTTATAAGCATCTCTTTTCCCCCCAAATGCCAGGTAGATGACAAATTTGTCATGCTGTCAGTTAGAGGTACAGAAACAGCTTCTCCATTCTGGAGTGGAAGAGAAAGAAGAGGACCACATCTTTATCTAAAAGAGAACATCACGCCAGAACCGCAGCCTTCACCTGAGGCAGAACCACCCCGTTCAGAGCTAGAAACTCCCCCTCCAGAGCCAGAGCCTCCTCTGGAACCACCTCCAGAGCTGAATCCTCCTCCAGAGCTGAAGCCTCCCCTGGAGCCTCCTCCAGAGCTGAATACTCCAGAGCTGGAACCTCCTCCAGAGCTGCATCCTCCTCCAGAGCTGGAACCTCCCCTGGAGCCTCCTCCAGAGCTGAATCCTCCTCCAGAGCCAGAACCTCCTCCAGAGCTGAATCCTCCTCCAGAGCTGGATCCTCCTCTAGAGCCACCTCCAGAACCAGAGCCTCCTCTGTAGCCACCTCCAGAGCTGGGTTTTCCTCCAGAACCACTGCCAGAGCCATATCCTCCTCCAGAGCCAGAGTGGCCTCTGAAACCACCAAAGCCAGAGCTTCCTCCACCACTTCTAGAGCCTGATCTTCTGCCTCCAGAGCCATAACTGCTATTTCCAGAGCTATATCCTCCTCTATAACTGCACCCTCTGCCTCCAGAGCCTTGGCCTCCAAAGCCAGTCTGGGATGACACATTTGAAGAGATGGTGCTGCTTGTCACAGCTATAGGAGAGATAGTGTTACAACAGAAGTTCTGACTGCTCTGCCCACCTCTACCCCACACACTGCTGCATACAACAGGACCATACCCCACTACTTACACACAGTCACATTGTCACTGAGTTCTCCAGACATCCTGTCAGGAAGAAAAAGAAAAGAACTTGTGGTAGGGTAGGTAGGCTCTGTATGTATCATGTTTTGGAACTTCCACCTTCAAATGTGCAGATTAGCCACTGTGACCAGCCTCCAGGGCTTATACATCCCACCTGCTTCTATGCTGCTAGATGCCAAAGATGTTGACAGACCCCACACTTATATGCACAGCCTGGCATCTCAATCCATCTTAAGCTTTTGCTCAGATTAAAATGAACAATGATCCAGAGTAACTGAACAGCAAATTCACTTCTGATTGTGCAAGACATTTATTTAAATTCACCTTAGGAATTTGTTATTCAGAATCATGCCTTCTCTAAAAATTTTAAATGAGGTTCCCCTGTGAACATTCAATTCAAAAAGAACCAAAACTCTGTACAGCCTACCTAGTCCTCTCTCCTTCCCCTTCTGCTCCCCTGGAGCTTTTCCTCCTCCCCTTTACAAATGGGGGACATAGGCAGGCACAGAGCAAAAGCCTGAAAAATCTGCTTCCTTTGTCACAATGGTTTGTGGATGGCCCAGGGCACCTTTTCCCTTTCCAGTTGCTTCAGCCACATTAAGTAACCAAGAGTGCTGATAACACCAACAAAGTTTTTAGACAACAGAAAAAGCAAAAGGCTCCTCTTTGAAGGTGTGCAATTTGTTGATTGTCACTCTTGAAACCTGCAAGGAATCACTGTCTCCACCTACTGGGGTTAGCATGTCCCCAACAGTCAACACATTCTGACGCCATCATTCCCATTATGGGTCACACCATGATGACAGAGGAGGCCACATATCCTGGGACTGAGACCACATTTCAGATTGTCTAGAACCACTCCATTTTTACAGGATTTTGTTTTCTCTTTCAGAAAAGACTGGTATGTATAACTTATGCCTGGTTTACTTGGTTTCAAAAGGCTATGCTAGTCATTCCACATTGATAAATGTACAGCTCTACACTAATGCTCTGTGTCCTGAGTTGCACAGTGTGGAACATCGTGAGTGCCCTCTGTCATCTGTCAGAGATGCTGCCCACCCTCTGCTTTGCCTGGCCTCACTCCAGCCCTTGTTTCAAGACAAAGGAGAGAATAGACCTGAGCACCTTCTCCCCTCCCAGTGCCCCTCACCTGCACTCCTCGCCCTCCAACAGCTTTCGGTAGGTGGCAATCTCAATGTCCAGGGACAGCTTGGTGCTCATCAGCTCCTGGTAGTCACGCAGTAGCCGGGCCAGATTCTCCCGAGCCTGCTGCAGGGCCTCCTCGAGGTCTGTGAGCTTTTGCTGGGCATCTTTGATGGCATGCTCTCCACGCTGCTCAGCCTCAGCAATGGCATCTTGTACACGTTTGCACTGTAAGAAAAGGTGGGAAGGTTTCTTTTTGTATAGACAGTGGAGTCTGCCCGGCAGATGGGGATAAGGAGCAGAGATGTTCAATGTGGGAGGCCTGAATCACTGACCCCAGAGGTGTTGGACAGCCTTGGGGTTAAAGGATGTTGCAAACAACTATGCTAAGGCTTGCTGCTATCTCCAGGAACTCTTCTTCAAAGCCACCCTTTGCCTAGGCCTATAGGTGCTCCCAAAGATGGCTTTGTCCCTCACAGCACAGGGCCAGAACCATTATCTCACTTTATAGATGCAAATGAAGACATTCAATGCAGACTGCTTTGCAGAAATTCTCCTGCTTCTGGAGTCCACTCTGCCCCCCCCATTTTTTGTTCTAAGGCTAATGTCCAGCCCAACATCAGCTCCCTAAAACACTCAATGCCCTCCATGAACCCAGTCAGATGCTGCCCAGGGCCTATGCCATCCACAGATGGGAAACTACATATGCAATTCACACCAAGTCAAACTAACCTGTGCTTTATTTGCTATTGCCCCCCTTTACTTTTGTAGACAACCAAAAAGTGATCACATTCTTTCCCTTTACTGACCCATTTTTAGAACATCCCTTAGACCATGCTAAATAGTATTATAGCCTTAAAATGTTTAGCTAAAGGACATTGTTATTAATATAAACTAGAACTTCTCAGTTTCTCACACACACACACACACACACACAGATACAAGCATCCACTCCACCCAAGCCCCACTCAACTGGAAGATCTGGGCCCATTGTACAGACCAGGCCTTACCTGCTTCTTCACATGTGAGATCTCCCCTTGCAGTCTCTGGATCATGCGGTTCAGCTCACTGATCTCTGTCTTGAGCTCTCTCAAGCTGTCTCCATGTTTCCCTGCTGTGATCTGCAGCTCCTCATACTGAGCGGGGTAAAGGACAAGTCACAGGGAACTCCAGACTGGGACAAGCTTGGCTTTAGCTAAGGAAAAGCTGTCAACTGGCTGAGAGTGGTGGTCATATTCATGGGAGGTGGAAGATCACCTTGAATCTTCCCCAAGAACTTGGTGCCATTCTCAACACTCTTTCTTGAGAATGATGCCTGATTTCATTGGCCGAATACACCAGTAATCTTACTGTATACATCCTGACTGGGGCTGAAGCCTGGTTTGTTGTAAGGATCTGGGGCTCCCCCCTCCTCCTCCTATACTTGCCTTGCTGTGGTACAGGCCCTCAGCCTCAGCCTTGCTCCTCTTGGCAATATCTTCATACTGGGACTGAACCTCAGCAATGATACCTTGCAGGTCCAGGTTGCGGTTGTTGTCCATGGACAAGACAACGCTGGTTTCAGTGATAGTCTGTTGAACCTGGGACAGCTCCTACAACACACAGTGAGGTCTGGCCATGGCTTCCTGCCCACACCACAGATAGTGAGGAGGCCTCCCTACCTTCTGTTAGTGAAACACACAGACTCTCAGATTAAGCATTTCCTAGGTGGGATGAAAAATGACATCACCATTACTCCAAGGCCTCTCCCAAGGTTGTCCTCAGAACTGCAGGGAAGGGAGAGGGGGTCTGTATCTCTGAGCCTACTACTTAGCAGCCTTCACCACTTACACCGGTAAATGCCCCCAGAAAGCTAGTCGATTAAATGTTCCATTTAATGCCTTAAATTCTACATCCTATTTCAGAAATAATATGTGTGACCTTAAGAGACAGTGTATTTTGACCTCTGAAGTACATGGGGCATAGAATAGGGCCCTTCCTAAGGGGAGGTGTATCTATGGAGAGATAGGAAGTTGACCTGGTGTTTCCTGAATCTCATTTCCTGTGACATCAATGGAGAAAACTTCCTCTCCCCCAATGGCTGAGCTATGCAACCCCACTAGTGGGCTAGAGGGGTGGCTAGTAGAAGTCAGTCAGTCCATAACCCCTATTCCTGCCACCTGTTCACCAAGTGGGTAAGGCTTGGGAAGAGTGGAAGCATAGGTCTGTCCAGGAAAAGCCTCCTTACCACCTCGTAGACCCTTCTCAGGAAGTCAGTCTCCTGGGCCAGTCCTTCTACATTGGCCTGCAGATCCACCTTGTTTATGTAGCCATTGTCCACATCCTGCACAGAAGTTCAAGGGATTCTGGTGAAACACATGCCCCCTACCTTGCTTGGTCCTCCATAAGGGTCCCAGGTTCTCTGAGGCTGTCCTCCACTCAGTGCCTGTTAGCTGCTCTCCAACATTCCAAGCACCTCCAAAGGAACCACATCCAGAGGGGACCTCATCCGGCATGCAGTCCATCATCCATCTCTGCCCATGTGCACTGCTCATGCCCCACCAGTGACCAAAAGCACTTGCATGGCCCCAACCTTTTCTAACCAGTCTCTCTCTCCTGTCTGAGACATAGTGTGTTCTCTCAGTGGGTACAATGGTCTCTGTGCCCTTCTACAGTCCTCAACCCTCCCATCTTGTATGTTCACCCTGCCTCTCCTGAATTGCCTTGGTCCCTTCTAGGAAGCAGGCTGAGAAGCCCTGCTTTCAGGCCTTCAGCTCAGAGCTGTGTCAGCACAACCAATAGCAACTATAAGCAGGCATTCTAAGAAAAGTCCTATTTCTCCCTAGCCCTGTAGAAGAATAAAGAGTCTTCTGTTGGCATTTTTTATGATCTAATATAGGTTTTAAGTGGGCACATGATGATAGTACTCTGCTAAATGTGCAGAACATCTTGGAGAATCATCTTCAGAAGCTTGAACTGCAGAGACTGTTTTGCCCCAAGAGAACCAGAGATAGGCATATCTCAGCCCTTTCTCTGGCTGCTTCTGTGTGTATTTACATTGTTTTCCAGCCTGTCTGGACACAGTGATGTGACACAACCCGATTCCCACTCCAGCTATGGCATGCCCTTGCTCACCTTTTTAAGTGTCACAAAATCATTCTCAGCAGCTGTGCGCTTGTTGATTTCATCCTCAAACCTGTTGGAACCCAAATGATACAACACTTAGATTAGTTCTGGTTTTTTTTTTCTTTTCTTTTTTCTATTGGATTCATCCCAAATGAATTCTCCAGGCATATTAAACACTCTTTAAATGCCAAAATTCATACCCCAAATAGCAATGGATTTCTATATAAGCTAACTCTCAAACATGTAAAAAAAAATTAGATCTCTGAAATTTTATGTCCTCTTCATAAATAATCAACAAAGATGCAGCCGCCAAAGCCTTTTATCACCACAAATGCAAATGGTAGACAAGTCATTGACTGGTTCTGTTCAGTATCTATCTCCACTCAGGGTTTACTCAGCCACCTACTTTTTCTTATAATCCTCCACAAGATCCTGCATGTTGTTCAGCTCTGAATCCTGTGCAGTTCTTTCTGAAGAGAGCACATCCACTCATTTCTGGAGCTGGTTGATGTAGGCCTGGAAGATGGGCTCCAGGTTGATGGTGCGGGATCCCACATCTATCTGCTGCAGCAGCTCCCATTTGGTCTGCAATACTTGATTCTGCTGCTCCAGGAAGCGCACCTGCCATGAGGGGAGGGAGAGCACATAAGGCCCAGGCTACTCTTCACACTAGCAAGATACAGCTCCACTGGGTAGCTCTGGTGCCACTTGGGGATGGAAGGCAGTCACAAAGCTTCATCTACACCCTGGCAGAGCTTCTGAGTTCCCTCCCTTCACACTTGGAAAGTTCTATGGACTCCTAATGCTACCACTGGCTCTCTCCATGCATGGAACTCTCCTACTTCACACCCACTGTTTTGTTTACAGCTGCTCCCAAGACTCCAGGGCATTTCTCTCCCTGATCCTAGTTGCATCCCTGCCAAGGTCCCATAAATTCTGGAGCAGGTATCTGCTAGCACTGCAACCCAGGGTGCTGAGAACGAGTCCTGGAGGGCAGGGCTCCTTAGCTGGTTTTTCAGAACCCTACAAATTCCTGTGTAACTCAACCGAGACAGGTTTCTCTGCCTTGAAATAGGAGAAAGCCTAGTAACACCCTAAAGTGACACCATTAAAGACTTTATACATCACAAAACTGAGAATGTTTCTTTTGAAGACTGGAATTTCAAGCAGATATTTCAAGTTCCACTTCACAGGATTTAATAGAGTAATAACTTTCCAAGGAAGGACAAAATTACTGAGGGAGAAAATATCTCACCAATCCCTTTCAAATCCTGCTGTCACATGGCCTGACCTGCTCAGTTCATTACCTGCCGATACCAATTTTTCTATAATTGTCAGAATTTTCCATAATTATTTAGATTGAAAATAAAATCAAAGAGACGAGTGATTCCTAACTGCAGAATGTTATGGAAACATCCTGCAAAGCCAGCATTTTTCACATTTAGGATTTGCAAATAACCCGGGCTGTGATGGCCACTCCAACGGCTTCTAAAAGGATCTAATCTGTTTGGTTTCCTTAAGCTCTAGAAGCCACAGTCCTGAGCATCAGAAGGAACCACTTCTACCTCACCTTGTCGATGAAGGAGGCAAATTTGTTGTTGAGAGATTTGATCTGTTCCCGCTCCTGGGACTTTATAGTCTGGATTTCTGGGTCTACTTTTGCATCAAGGGGTTGCAGGAGGCTCTGATTGACTGAGACTTCATGGATGCCTCCACCAGGGAATCCTCCAGGCCCAAAGCCACCAGGACCCCCAGGGCCACCGCCACCTCCAAAGCGGCCTCCTCCAAAGCCACTGCCTCCTCCGAAGCTGCTGCCACCTCCAAAGCCACCTCCTCTGCCACCAAATCCACCACTGGAACCAAAGCTGCCACCTCCTCTGGCCACACTACTGGAGATGCTCTTGCTCCCTCCAAGGCTAATAACACTCTGACTGCCAAAGCCGCGGGCACCACAGCCTCCCCTGCCACCTCCATGGCGGCTCAAGCAGGAGAAGCTGGAAGTCGATCTCCGGCTCCCTCCGGAGACTATGGCTGAGCCACTGCTGAAGCCCCGGAATCCTCCTCCTCCTCCTTTTCCTCCTCCTCCTCTTTGAGAGCTGCAGGAGATCTGACAACTCATGATGGCTTTGCACAGTGAGGAAAGTCGAGGGTTCCGGATGAAAGCCAAAGCTGGAGATAAACTGTGTTGTCAGGAGATGGTCAGGGTCCTCTTATATAATTGTCAACTAGGTGTTGGTGTACCTGGGTGTGGGCCCACTTAAGTATGGGTTTGGTTTGCCTGGAAGCTATTCCTGGTGGGTGATTATCAAGGTAAGAGCCATTAAAAATCTCCAAGATGGATCATCCCCATTCCAGAACTTGCTTTGACTGCAAACTTCTGTTTATCTGCGCATCTGTCAAGCAGTTTGATTTTTGTACAATCATTGAAAGAGGAGATTAGGACTTGGTTTCTCAACCTGAAAAATACTTTCTGCACAATGCTGCTCCCTGTTTTGGACCGATCCACGAGAGGCTGGCTATCACCCAGGCCTGTTCAGGCTCACTAGCCCAGGTCAAGGACGGCAAGGAGGACAGTTTGAAGACTGTGCAATCCCCTCAAGACCAGAGGAGCATATCCTGTTCTGCAACCATCAGTTCTGTCACTTTCTACATGAAAACCGCAGGATGAGGGGTGTAAGAAATGCTTCTCTGTTCCTGGCTCTGGGGGACTGAGGGAACTCATGAAAGGCTGCAATCAAAGGTTTATACAACAGCAAGATCCAAGTGTAAATTGACTTAAATGTTCAGTAACCATGTATTGCCTGGTGACTCTGTGAAGCAGTTAGGGAGGCAAGGTCTTCACTGACATGCAGCAATGGGTGAATATCATAAGACCCACCCAGCCTAGCCAGAGCCACCAAATGCACAACATATCCACATCCAAACTCAACCAGTCTCTCCTCTCCCCATGCAGCTAAGTTATGTGGGAAAGACATTTTAGAGTAATAGAATAGAATTGAAAGTCAGAAGTTTGGGGCTTGGGTCCCAGTTTTGCCATTTACTGGCTGTACAGCCTTGAAATAAACTCTGAGTGTATTCTTAGCTATAAAATGGGAAATTCCTATGAAGTATTTTGAAAACCATGACACACAATTTAAATGTTAGGTATCATTATTGGTTTGAGTGAGGCAAAGATATTTCCTTTTCCATCCACCCTTGGCATGTTATTTCTCTTCTGCAGGCTCTGACCATGTACTGCATGAGGGCACCATTAATACAAGAACCCATATGTTCAGAGCCTCAGCACATAGTTGGCATACAAAAATGTAAAAACCAGAAGCTTTAAGCCCCAGTTTTGTTGTGTTTTTAAAAAGTGGCCTTGGATAATTAATAGTCTTCTTTGATCCTTAGTTTCTTTATTTATAAAAAGTGAAGGAAGGAGGAAAAGCCAGAGATCAGGAAGAGGAGGAAGCAGAAGGAGAAGGAGGAGGAAGTAGAGGAGTAGAGAGAAAGGAGGAAGAAGGGGAAGAAGAAGAGAAAGGAGGAGAAAGATAGTGCACACATTGTGCAAAACATAGTTGCTACTCAACAGCAAAAACTCAATAAATTTTATCCACCTTCCTACTCCCCCACCATAGCAAGTTTTTAACCCCATGTCAAAACCACATGGCAGAGGTGAGAATGGGCATAAAGAACCGGGAACTATTCAAACTATTTGATTTGCAGCAAAAGAATGCTGAACAAAGCCAATTCATGTGTTTCCATGATTTTTTTTCCAATCCAGCTTAAACAATTATAACCATGCAAATAACCCAGAAACCTAAAAGCTTTAGAGAGAGTCTCAATCCAAAATCAAGTGTGTAATTATCTATGGATATCTGAGCAATGCCCTAATTGTCCATTACTCCACTATGACTATGTTGAGGCCATGGCAGCTTCAGGAGGGTCTTAATCTCTTCATGAAGGGAAGGAACAAACATTTAGTGAGTGTCTGCCATGCACTAGCCTTGCACTGGACATTCAGTTGCATGTTTTACTACATTTTAATTCTGCTTTCATACCTAGTCTCCCTTTTAGACTCATTGGCAAAAGTCAAGTTGAAGGACAGACCTCTTCTCTTGTAATGTGGAGGGCAGAATTAATGCAACATAGATATTATGTAACATTTTATTTTCAGATTTTCAAAACACGTTTCTCCTTTTACATAATCTCAATGCATTCTTTAAGGCAGTGAAAAGAGAATGAAGATCCTTGGTCTGACAGTGATTTTCCCACTCACTTTCCCAATGGTCCTCAATTTCATAATCTGTATAAAGCAAGCATTTGACCTCGATCCCCACTGTCCCACAAGGATATTGACTTATTGATCTGAAGTTTTAAGCTTTGGTGTCTCTCAGAATAAGAATTCTATACAATAAAACCTTCTTCCTGCTCCTTTGTCACTGAGCTACCAGCAAGCCCAAGATCCTCAATGCTTCTCACAGGTTTTCAAAAGCACCTCTGTTGGCCAGCAAGGCAAGAAACTGAGCCCCCACAGTTAAGTAGAGAGGGGGTTAACTGTTGAGCCATCCAAAAATAATTAAACTCTCCGATGGGCATGGGTGCTAACACCAGATTCTCTGGGTGGAATAAATTTCCCCACTGCCATCCTTCCTGAGCAGCACATCAACCCTCCTCACTGCCTCATTGTCGCAGTCCTCCTGTTGCAATGAGCTGTGTCACTGGACTTCTGCAGGACAGAACTGGCGTCATATTTATCTTTATTAGAACCTCCATCCCCTCAGCACAGAGTAGTCATTTGGGGAATAAGTCTATGATCAAAAAATCATTTCAGTGGGTTTTGGTTTGGAATTTCAGGGCCTCCCTGCTATCCAAATGTGATGCTTGCAGTGCCCTATGTCTTCACAGCCTCTCGTTTCCCCAGAGGTCCCACTGCAGAATTATCTGAGGTTTCTATCCCACCCGTGCCTGATCAGGGTCCCTCTGGGAGTTAGGAGCCCTGTCTCTTCTTCCCAAAGACTCAATGCATCCACTGAGCAGAGTCAGCAAACCATCTCAGGGTGGAAACCAAGTATATGAGTTTTAAGAAACAAAAAATAAAACAAACCAACCAAAACCCCCCTCCTCCAACCCCTGCCACTGAGTTCAGGGTGCTCAAGGGGACCATTATCCATAGTGTCCAATCTTGTCAAAAAGGTTAGGATGGGAGAGCTCAGAATGAGCTGTCAATCAGCTCAGCTGCAGCAGGCCCCAGAAAGGCAGCTGATTGGTGTCTCCACCCTGCCTGCCAACTCCCAGTCTGTTCCAAGGTGCTGCTCTAAGGGAAGGTGGAATAGGAGGCCAACAAGCTCCCAACAGGAGCCACTTGCTCAATATCTTCCTTCAGGGCATTTTTTTGTAAGTGATTATTTTCAAACTGATTATTCCGTGTAAAATCCCAGCCCCTGACCCAGTTCCCCATCCCAGCCTCAGGTATCCCCTTCTTTCTGACTTAACATGTCCTTTGTAGTGTTTTAGATTTTTGTTTTGTTTTTATTTGACCCCTTTTCTTTTTTTTTAAGTATCAGAGCTTTTTATTCAAAGGTTGTCAAAAGAAATAAAACAGAAACAGCCAACAATCTGATCAAACGTACAATTCAAAAGTATCTTTTGGCATTTACAACAAGTCCTAGGAAAGAAAACTACAGAGTTATCTTGAACTGGACAAAGAAATTACCACTGGCAAGTTTGTGGCACTAGTAAAACTAAAATAAAACATTAACTCTCTTGATCATATAGATATCTCTGTGAAAAATCTCTTTTATAATCTGTACAAAAGGTCTTTCTTCATAAATTAATTTTTTTGTAATTTAATAACTGTCTACTATGTGATGTTTAACTGATTTTTCTTTCCTTTTTTTATGTACAGAGGTTATATTTCCCAAATCTTACCAAGGCAAGTATGGCACTTAGTTCAGACATTTCTAGCAGCAGATTTCCCCTCCCCTCTAACTGAGTTATCAAATTTCTGTCTTAACTAATGCAAAAATATCAAGTAATGAGATACCCAGGTTTATAAACGTACTAGGTACACAGAGGGTGCTGCGTTCAGTTTGGACTTTCACAAAGCAGTACTATTTCAGGAAGCACAGAACCAATGATACCACAACTTTTAAGAAAAAGGAAACAAAAACAAAACAACACATTTCTCTTATGACTATGCAATTTTCACTAGATTCTACACTTCTCAGAGCAGGAAGGACTTTTGAAACTGTGAAATGTCACTGAGGTCTATAATCAAATACAAACAATACTCAGAAGAAACAACTGGTTAGCCCGGGCTCCTGCGCTAGGAGGATTTGGTCTGTGGAAACAGGGAGGGCCAGCAACCTGTCCCCGCACAAAAGAAAATAGAGTCTGAGGTGGACAACTGATCATACACAGCTGCCCGGACAAGCACACAGTTTTGGAAGACAACTTAATTTACCATTGCTTTTAAAACGTACCTGAGTCCCATAATAAAAGAACTTTAACCGTGAATTAGCTCATGCTTACTAGAGTAGAAATAACTGTATTTATGAATCAAGAATTTCATAGTTTCAAAATTGATTTTCTTTACACTTGAACACTTGTAGTGATGATGTAAAGTGTGGCACTGCTTGGATCCAAATCTTCCTTCGTGCTTTTTTGTTTGTGTGTGTCTATGCATCAATTAAAATTATAAAACCTAAGTGCAAAGGTACAAAAAAGGCACATTCTCCTAACCTCAAACTTGACCCCTTTTCTTACAGTGAAGCTGCTGCTGTTGATTTTAAGGGGCCCTGGCCAAACTTGTAACTGAGAAGCCCAGCTGACAAGCAGCTGGTCCGGCCCAAAGTATGAAGTACCAGTCTCACACACACACACTGTGGAGAACTCATCCAGGAAGGAAAAGATTCCAGGAGATTTCTGCCAGGCTTTTATCACCAAAGCATGGTGTGCCCGCTGCTCAGAAACAATGCGGACCCCAGAAATGGGGAGAAGGCAGAAATATGGCCCTACCAGGGCACAGAAGGTATTCAACACATGTTGAATGAATGAACAAATGAAGCATTTCAGTAAACAGTGATAAGCCAAACAATGAAAGGAGACCCCAGCATAGCACCTGGCTTATAGTAGGAACTCAACAAATGTCACTTCCTTTCCATTGCTGTCACATGTAGCTCTGATTTTCTAACTGGGACCCAGAAGATTTGACCAGAAAATTATGCATTCTAGCTTTCTTCCTAGGGGGAATCAATCTACATCATACTTAATTCAGTTTCATATCATGGGCTTCAAACAACTCACTGGGGCCTGTGTATTTTTGCTGAAATGCTGTCCAGTTAATGATACTAGTGAAGCATTGATGCATGTGTGTGGTCCCAGGTCTTCATTCACAGAGAATGCACAAGGGTCCTCTGTGAAAAACTCTCAATGCTTCCACCCCAACTCTTGCTCCAGCCAAACTATTTCCTGGACCAAGTTCTCCTCCTATGCATAATATTTTATTTTTGTCCATTATCTATGGAGCCATTCAAACGCGGCAGGACCAAATAGTTGTCAAATATTCCATCCCATCCTGGCCAGGATTTCAAATCACAGGAGTCATCTTTATTATACCACTCACCTGACTTCTCTGGGTTTTCCCAGATTTAGCACTTCTCCCTTCCTACCCCACCCCTCAATCTTGGGGAGCCATCCTACTAACTTGATACAGCACTGCTGCCTCTGACAGCCATAATTCACTTCCAGTGCCTCTACCTGCCACTCACAGCAGTACCTTCTGCCAAGTGTTCCCAGAGACACCAGTAGACACAGCTAGCCCTCACCTTTCCTCCCACCTCATCCTCCCCATCACCTGGAGCTACCCCCACCTGTATGTCAGTTCTTTCACTTCCTTCAAGGTTTCTTGTGTTGAGTTCAATGGGGAAGATGTTAGGCAGAGCCTGTGCAGTAAAAGCACCCCTGCAAAAAAAAAAAAAAAACAGAGCTAAAATAAGCATTAAAACAATTTTTAAAAGGACTGGGGATTTTAGCTCAGTGGTTCCATCGCCTGCCTTGAAAGCGCAAGGTCCCGAGTTCAATCCCTGGTACAAAAAAAAAAATTTAAAGACCATATTAAGACCATATTCAAGAGATTCCTGCACCTCAGACTAGCAGCAGAGTTCTTGGAAACACTCAAACATGTGGTCCTCATTTTGAACGGAATAGCCATAGGCATGATCCCAGACAACTTGTTTGCTACAAGGATTCTTATCAAGAAAAAATAAGATAATGCTCAAAACTCTCCAGGTTACTTTTCCTATATCAGAAACTACAAGCCTGCCAAATTCTTCTTTAAAAGACTTTTAAATCCTCAAAAGCAAATAAAATCATTGTTAAGTAAGCAGTTAATATTTAATAGCGCGAGTATAGTCATTCATCTGGGATGTATTAAATTTATGACCAAATTATATTTTAATGAATCATAGGCACACTTTATAGCCCATCAGGTATTCAAAGAAATACAGTTAGTAGTTCTTTTATAGGGGAAGTTGTGTCATGCCCTGTGAAGAGTGTGTTTTGGAGCAAAGATTAAATTCCTCTCCCAGAGATTAGCCATGTCACCTTAGTGTGTCCCCTCCCTTGCTGGGCCTCCCTTTGCTAACCTGTGGACTGAGGGGCTTGAAAACCATAAGTACTGGGAGGGCCAGCGGAAGAGGAGGCAGTGGACCTTTGTCACACTTGCAGCCCTGCAACCACCTGAAACCCAACCATTCTGGGGCCAGCCCCCTGCCTTTCTGCCTTTTAATTTTCTCCTCCATGACATGGAGGAACTGAACTAAAGATGTGAACCCATGGTTCAGATGTCAGTCTGTGCTTCATGGGCACAACAGCTATTCCCTGTGAACAGAGGCAGCTCTGGGGGAGAGCCTGCAATCAAAATTACCGACCTAGACCCTGCTTCCCACAGCTCCTCACTCAGGAACAGAGGTAGAAGCAGCAGCAGAGAGGAGCCAGAGAGGAAGGGGAGGGCAGCCAAGGGCCACCCAACTGGCCAAGGGTTCTTAGCTGTCAGGCAGGACTGAGAACCACCTGCAGACTGGGCAGGTAGGATCCAAGAGGACATTTTCACTACATCTTTGTTCTAAGCTGTGAGCTCAGTGGGGCCTCATCTCTGTTTGTTCAAAGATGCCTAGAAATAGAATGGATGGTACATAGTTATCTTTTGGGAATATCATTCCATCTCCTCCAAATGCTGAAGGAAGAAGCTCAGATCTAACCTAGAAGCTTCTCCTCTAATTCC
Organism: Heterocephalus glaber; assembly: GCF_000247695.1. Next base: position 775,300 of record NW_004624904.1, read on the forward strand.
TTCTCTTCCCTTGGCACCAAAGCTGTCCAGCATACCTGGGGCAAGTGGGAGACTTCACCTCTGCTTCTGGGACTCCATGCTGACCACCTGTGAAGTTTGAGAAAAGTTAAAAAAAGACTGGAGTCTCTGGGCATATAAATTCCCCAGGTTCTCTCTCTCTCTGTTGGGCAGCAGCCCCTGTGCTGTTTCTGGCCTTTTTCCCAATATCCAGCCCCTTTTGGGTTGCACGCTCCAGTGCAGTGGCTCTACGCCTCCAAGCAAGGCCCAAAGACAGGAATGTCTTTGAGCCACCCAAAGAAGATGGTGCCTGGGCTTCTTTCTGTGAAAGGTTGAACACCATGCCATTCTCTTTTGGCAAAAACAAAACTTAGAGAGAAATGACAGTCAGAATTTTCCAATGAGGATGTTATGGCAGGCTTGTCTAGGCAAATCCATGAAGCCAGGTCCTTGCCAATGTTTCCAGTATCCTGGTCTCTGCAGATGCTCACAAAGCACAAGTTCCATCCCCACAGAAAGCAGAAAGGTGCATCAGGATTGACAGAGCAGGTCTGCCCAGGAGGCCCTCCTAGCTGAGCAGAAGATGAAGCATCTCAAGTTACCTTCCCATCAGAGAGGATGAAAGTAACCTGTTCACCTCTCTTTGGTCCCTTTAGTGGGACCTTCAACTCCTCTCATTTGTACAACACTTCATTCTTTACTAGGAGTGTATTTGTTTTTACTTTCCCAGTCTCATTTTCAATCCTCTAACAACTTCGTGAAAGGAGAATTATTACAGAGGGTAGAAACTGAGACAGGAAAGGACTCTCTGCAATCACACAGGGCTTGTTCCCAGGGTAAAAGTTAGTCACATTCACCCCAGAGATTCCCCGGGTCCCTGTGGGCTCCAAAGGGCTGATAGTATGGTCTGCCCACCCTCCTCCCTTCCTCTCCCCATTTCCTCCTGCCCTCCCAAGGCTCTCCCACTTCAGACTCCCTTTACTGGGAAGATTTTGCTGATAGTCCTAGTGGGTGCCCATTTTCCCTTAACAAGTGCTTCCTTACTCTACCACATCTGTGCCTCCATTTCCCCTTCTTTTCTTACACCAGATTTCAAGGTATGAGCCAAGTTTATGGGTCTCAGATTATAAACTCCTCAGCTGGATTCCTAAGCAGGAGTGCCTGGAGAATCCATATAGAAGCCACCATTGGGCTCTGGGCAGTTCCTACAAAGTTGGATGCTGCCCTGGGAGGTGCAGTTTTACTGAGGACAGGCAGTAAAGTTTTTGCAGTTTCTCTCAGGGCCCCGTGATCCACCTGTGTTTAGACACTGCTGTCCTGAATTGATCTTGCTTCCTTGTTTTTCTGCCCTAGGCCCTGGCTCCCAGAAGCAGCTTCAGCATACAATGTTGCTCAACCAATGTGTTGACTGGCTATCCCCTCCTGGCCACTGTTCCCCAGGCACACACCAGGCATGGGTACAAGGGTCTCTGAAGTGTCAGGATGCTCTGGATGTCAGCTCACACCCCAGACTGTGGAAATAGTAGGTGGCCTGGCTCAAAGAAGGGGAGCACTGTGTGGGTGCAGCTAAGAGGAACATCAAGGCAGGGGAGAGAAAGAAAGGAACAGATTATCAGGTGAAGGTGAGGAAAAGAGGTGGTCCCCTACTTCCTCCATGTCCTATGAGTCCATGTTTCACAAACTAGAAAGGACAGAGATTCTTGTTGCCCCCAGCACACACACACACATGCTCACATGCATGTACACGCACACTTAGAGGAAACCGGCTTGCCTCCTTTTGCATGTGTCAGTGCTGAACAGAGCTGAGAATTACTGCAGTCTTGTTAGGGACAAGCTTCAGAGGCCCTTGTTCTGCTCTTTAAGGACAGGGACACATGCAGCTAGCTAAAACTGAGCCAGAAGAGTTAGAAGGAGAGGCATTGGCCTGCCTGCACCAGAAACTCTGCTGGGGTAAAGGGGGAGGCAAGAAGGTGAAAGGACCCCTCCACACTGCAGGAACCCCCAGCCTCCCCTCCAGAGCAGGTCACAGTGGTAGTGAGAAGGCTGGGAGACAGACAGCTGCATCTCCTGGGTGGGAGGGAAGACAGGAAGGTGGAGAGACCAGATGAGCAAATGCAACTAAGAAAAGGGGAGCTGTCAAAGAAACAGGGAGTGCACAGCGAAAGGTGCTAATTACTGAAGCTGTTGGAAGACATCAGGCTATCTGTGCTGCATTTCCCCAGCTCCACACCCCATGACTTGATCTCTTACTCACCAGACACCCTTCTCCTGGATCCTCCTCCACTGCTTCCCTCCTTCCCCAGATTACCAGCAGGGAGACTGAGCCCTGCTGCATACCCCATTGCTCTCTATATCTGCATAACCCAGCTCCTGCAGAAGGTTCCTGAACCAAACCCTCACTCACCCAAGGCCTTGGTTCTTGGCCCTCTTGAGAGACCCGAACTGTCTGGAGCTCCCTAGGGAGGAAGCATCCCAGGAGAGCCAGCCAGCTGCTTACATTATTTTGGAAACCACATGTTGCTTCTATCCTAACAACTAGACATGGGTCTGCTGAGGGGTGAGAAGTCTCCCTGGGATCCCCTGAGGACCAGAGAAAGGAGACCTGCCAAGCAGAAGAGGGGGCAGGATGCAGGTTAGACCTGCAAGAAGCTTGGGAGCGGCTGTCTTGGGTTTCCTCACAAGTGTTTCAGCAGCAGCTTGGGGCCCTTGGCCTGGAGTTGGTGGGAAGCAACCTGCCTGCCCAGGTCTCTTCAGTGGACTGCAGGGATGGCTTCTTATCACCTTCCCTGGAAATGTGGAGGAAAAAGGGACTGAGAGGGAAGCTTCAGGGTGGATCCCAGGCAGAGCTGGCCTGCTCTGAATGGTGGGAGGAACCCCAGGCTTTCACATACTGGGCTAAAGGCCTCTTCTGTCCGTTAGGTCTTCTCTCTGCCCCCTGCTCCAGTGTAAAAAGTTGATAAATTATCCCAAGGGAAAAGATCCTGAATAATTCTGTTTAGAGGACTAAGGCTATAATGATTAGTTACCTGTTCATGAAGAACTAACTAGTCTTGTGTACTAACTAGTAAAAGATGTGGATTTGCCCAACTTCCGTGAATTGAGCCCCACCCCACCACTCATTAGCTTTTTGACCTTAGATGGGTTACCTACTCCTTTGTAACCTCCATTTCCTTAATTCTGAGGTGGGGATAATAGTAGTATCACTATGAAATCAGAGATGCCTATAGCACTCAGCCCTATTTCCAGCACAAAGTAAGTGTTTCTCCTTTCCCTCACTCTTTAGAAGCTATAGAAAATGTCTAGAACTTCCATCACTGTGAGAATAAAATTTTTAAAAAACGGTCTCCTAGGTGCTTCTTGCCAAATGACCATTCATTCTCACCTATGATAGTGGACTTTTTACACAAACTGACCAATGTGGTTCTGGAAGAAACAAATTAAAAATTTGACCAAAATGATTGAAAACATGAACCACAAATTTACCAAAGAAATAAACTGTGAAGAGGTATCCAACAGAAATCCCAGAAATAAAGAATACTATTGAATACATAAATAGCAGAAGTGGCCAACACGAGGAAAGAATTTCAGAAATCAAGTACAAAATTGAACCACATGATAATATATATACTCAGAGAAACTAAAAACTATTAGAGAGCAAGGAAAATTCATCCAACAGCTGCTAAGAGATTAACCTAAGGCTAACTGGATTAGGGAGAAATTAGAGGACAGCACTCTTGAAATTAAAAAATCTGTTTAGAGAAATCATAGAAAAATTTCCAAATATGGGGGGAAACTCATCATACAGGTAAATAAGTGTTACAGTTTGCCAAGTAACTACAATAAAAAAAGAAGCTTCCTATGACACATCACAGCAAAAATCCCAAAAGTCCAACACAAAGACAAAATCTTAAAAGCTGTCAGAGAACATCAAAAAAGCACTTATAATGGTAAACCCACTAAGATTGTACCACAGTAGAGTTTTCAACATAAACATTAAATGCTAAGATAGATTGGAGTAAAGTGTTTCAACCCCTAAAAGAAAACAACCCCAACCTGACTAATATGTGCTGCAAAACTATCTTTCAAAATTGATGGAGAAATAAAGGCATTCCATGACAAAGGACAAGTTAAGAAATTTATGAACATTAAACCAGCACTCTAAAAAATACTCATGAATATCCTCAGTAGAGACAACAATTCCAAAAAGTCAGGTGAAATGAGTACATCCAGCAAGGTGAGTAGTTAAACTAAGAGAAAATTACTTTTCTTAGTAATTACTGAATTACTGACTCTTAGGAGTCAATGACAGAAAAGAATACAATGACAGGAATAAATCAATACCTTTCCATAACAACTCTCAAATGGCCTCAACTACCCAATTAAAATACACACATTGGCTCAAAAAACAGAACACAATGGTCTACTGCATTCAACAGACTCATCTAACCCAAAAAGAAATCTATAGACTAAAAATCAAAGAATGGAAAACAATATTCCATGCACCAGGACCCCATAAGCAAGCAGAGGTAGTAATTTTATTTTCAGAAGAGGCAAAGAAGGTCACTACATATTAGTTAAGGGAACAATTCAACAGGAAGAGATAACATTTGTAAATATATGTGTAACAAATATCAGTGCACATAACTTTAAAAAACAAACACAACTGGATATAAAACATCAAATAAACACCAACACAATCATAATGGATGACCTCAATATTCCATATTCACAAATAGACAGATCAACTTAACAAAAAATTAACAAAGAAATTTCAAAGTTGAAACACATCTTCAAACAAATGGACTTAATAGATATCTACAGAGTATTCTCACTACTATGAGAGAATATACATTATTCTCAGCAACACATAGAACTTACTCCAAAGTAGATCACATACTAGTCCATGAAGCCATAAAGCTTGGCTAAATAAATACAAAGAATTTAAATCATCCTATATATACCATCAGATCATAGAATAGTGAAATTAGAAATCAATTCCAAAGAAACCATGGAAAGCTTACAAATACCTGGACATTAAATAACACACTTCTGGACACTCAATGGGTCACAGAAGAAATCAAGGAAGAAATTGAACAATTCCTAGAATCAAAAGATAATGCCAGTACAATATACCAAAACATGAAAGCAGTCCTAAGAGGGAAGTTTATTGCTGTGAATTCTCACATTAGAAAAACATAGTGAGCTCAAATAAATAACCTAATCATGCACCTCAAGATACTAGAAGAACAAGAACAGTCTACACCCAAACCTTGTACAAGGGGGGAAATCATAAATATCCAAGCAGAAATTTAGACTAAAAGACAACACACGAATCAATGAATAGAAGAGCTGCTTCTTTGAAAGAATAAAAAATATACAAACCTTTAGCCAACCATACCAAAAAAAAAGGAGAGAAAAGACCTACATCAATGCAATTTGAAATGAAAAAGGTGAAATCATAATGAACATAGCTGAAATCCAGAAGCTCTTCAATAACTACTATGAAAAATTGTACTCCCACAAAGTGGAGAATCTTGAAGAAATGGACAGATTCTTAGATACATATGAATTACAAAAACTAGACCAAGAAGACATAAAATCTCTGAACAATTCAATAACAGGCAATGATATTAAAGCACTAATTAAAACCCAGCAATTAAGAAAACCCCAAGACCTGACATATCCACCACTGAATTCTCAAAGAACTTTAGGGAGGATATAAACCCTTTAATGAGATTTAAAGGGAAAGAGTATTTCCAAACTCATTCATGGAAACCAGCATGATCTGAATCCAAAACTAGAAAAGGACCCAAATAAAACACAAAATTACAGGCCAATCTCTTTAATGAACATAGACACACACACACACAAAGATCCTCAACAAGATTCTAGCAAACAGAATGCAACAAATCATTTAAAATGTCAGATATGACCAAGTAGGTTTCATCTCAGGCATTCAAGGATGGTTCACCATATGCAAATCGATGAATGTAATATACCACATAAACAGAATCAAGGACATAAATCTCATAATCATCTCAATAGATTTAGAAATGCTTTTGACAAAGTCCAACATCCATTCATGTCAAAAAAAGAAACCTGAAGAAAATAAGTAGAGAGGACCTGATTTCAATCTGACAAAAGCTATTTATGACAAAACAATGGCCAACAGCATATTAAGTGGGAAAAAACTGGAAACTGTCCCTCTAAAAACAGGAATAAGATAAGGATATTTACTATTTCCACTCTTGTTCGATATAATACTTGAAACATTAGCCAGAGCAATCAGGCAAGAAAAGGAAATAAGAGGGATACATAAAGAAAAGGAAGAAGTCAAATTATCATTATTTGCAGATGGCATAATTCTTTACATAAAAGACCCCAAAAATTCTTAATTAATAACTAATTAATAACTAAATTCAGTATTGTTACAGGATACAAAATCAACACACAAAAATTAATAGTGTTCATGTGATAGGGAAAAGTTTTAAAGTAAATATAGTAGATTAGCTATTAAAGTAGTCAGGGAGGCAAAATAGGTAGTGTATCCCTTTAAAAGCTTGCCTTAGCCCATTACTTCTGCTGTGTAAAATGCAACACAAATTTTTTTGGGGGGACACCAGGGATCAAACTCAGATCCTTGTGCTTGCGGGGCAGGCGGCAGAACCACTGAGCTAAATCCCCAGCCTCTGCTGTGTAAAGTGAAGATTATATAGTTCCTTTGATCTGTAGCTCCACTATAGATAACATCCAAGCTCTGGAGCCTGCTGCAGACAGGCAGGTCTGCGCATGCCCTAGCGAGGTCACGTGGAACACTCCAAATCAGCCCGCTCCAGACAAGCAGGTCTGTGGACACCTTACCAAGGTCCCGAGTCGAGCAGAACATGCCAAATCAGCCCATGCCCCGGCAACAATCCACTGGACACCCGCCCTGCTCCTCTGTACAGCCACCTAGCTTCACACTACCAAGACTCAGAGGACACCTGACCACCAGAACACAGTACTGAGTCCTGCCGCTCCTGGCCCAGAGGTAGGGGCTTCTGAGCCATCGTCCCACTGCTCCTGGTCCAGAGGAAGGGGCTTCCCAGCCACCATCCCCCCCGCTGCTCCCAGCCCAGAAGAAAGGGCTTTTGGGCCACCTTCTGTCCTGCCGTTCCTGCCCCGGAGGAAGGGGCTTCCTGGCCAACATCCCTCCCACCACTCCCTGCCCAGAGGTAGGGGCTTCTGAGCCTCCATCCCACTGCTCCTGGACCAGAGGAAGGGGCTTCCCGGCCACCATCCCTCCCACTGCTCCCAGCCCACAGGAAAGGGCTTTTGGGCCACCATCCCTACCGCTGCTTCTGGCCCCTGTCCCACCTCTCCCATCTCAGAGGAGGTAATCCATGCAGGCGCCAACAGCCCCCCCAAGGTCAAAATGAGAAAACACATAAATAAATCTCAAGACCAGACTTCCAGATCACCTACAGCAACTCCAAAGGGAAATGAGATGGAACACTCTGATACTCAACCACCTGGACCCACTGAACTGGCAACAAAAGGGGATCTGGAAAAAATGAAATCAGAAAT
>NW_004624904.1:784047-796393 GCF_000247695.1 Heterocephalus glaber
GAGATGACAATCATAAATATCTATGCACCAAACACTAGTGCACCCAACTATATAAAACAAATACTAACGGACATGAAAAGTCATTTATGCACTAATACAATTGTAGTGAGAGACCTCAACACCCCACTGTCACAAATAGATAGATCAACTAGACAAAAAATAAGTAATGAAATACAAGAACTCAATCAAACTCTTGAACATCCTAGCTCTGAAGAACAAAGTGGGAATCCTTGAACAAACTTGTGATGTATGTGCCTTACCTGTCAAGTGTTCAGGACTGTAATCAGTGACAGAAACCACCTGTATCTAACCATTAAACAGGAACTGGAACTTTATTTACTTAACAAAGACCACTAGGGATGAGATAATGACTGACAAAAGTATAAAAGGTGATGGACAAATAACGCAGGGTGCGGACTGTGACCAGACCAGTTTCTGGCAGTCCTGCCTACTTGCCAGTAAAGCCTTTGTTTTTTTACCGAAAGTCTGTGTCTCTGTGCATTTCTTTCCACTATTCCAGAACATTTGGTTCCCTGACCAGGAATCAGGAAAGAAGTGGCCCTTTTGGGCATCGACCTGATCTCCATCAGAGGGAGTGGCTCTTTGCCTCCTTGAGGGGAATGGCATGGCCCTGGGACTAATTTCCTCGGCTCCCCAACAGGACACAGAGACCCGCTCACCAGTGGCAGATCGCCTGAACCCAAGACAGAAGACAACAGAAGGAGGGCTGTTGCTGTTGGTGTCTCCTCTGTCTCTTTCCTTTGCTTGGTGAGAAACCCCAGGAAACCCCCTAGTTGTTAACTTTTGGTTTTTCTTTGGTTTCACTTTGTGAATTTGTATCCTGTAACTTTGGGCAAATACAGCTCAAGAGCCTGATCACCCCTTGTGCTTTGCCATTTGGAAAGATAGCTCCTCCCATTTGTTTTGGTTCAGTTTATGAACTTTGGGCAAAGATAGTGCAGGGGCCTGATCACCCCTTGTGCTTTGCCATTTGGGGAGGTAGCTCCTCCCATTTGTTTTGGTTATGGTTAGGGGGTCACTGGGAGGGAATGTGATAACTTCTGAATAAATGTGTGAATGAAAGAATTCTGGATAGTAGAATGTGTGGAACAAGCTGTGGAACAAGACAAAGGGAGGAAGTGCTTGAGCTTAAAGAGTCCTCCCTGAGTAGCAGAATTTGTGTGAGGTCTGTCCCAAGATTCTGTGGTTGTGTTTAACAAAGGCACAATGGTGAGCTTATGCAACAGCCCACCTTAGCCTGAAAGGACCTTAAAGTGGCCAAGAGGCCCGCAGCCAGGCAGGTGAGCAAGTGATCCTCCACCTTTGTCTTGCATCTCTGTACAAGGGTACCCATACACACACCAACACTCTGATCAGCCGATTGTGGGGACAGAAACATCTCATCCTACTGTTTTGGAATGCATGCTTAAGAATTTTAAGAAAGGTTTTACTGGAAATTATGGTATTAAGATGAAACCCCCCCAAAACTTAGAGCCTTTTGTGAGTTAGAATGGCCCACACTTTGCCCAGCTAGGCCAACTGAGAGATCCCTAGAAGAGGGTCTTGTTTGGTCCATCTGGCGAACAGTCACCACCCCTGGATGGGACCATCCAGATCAATTTCTCTATATTGATTCATGGCTCAACTTGTGTCACAGAATGCCTCCTTGGCTTCATATGTGCACCCTGGAAGCAAAAATCAATATCCTGGTCCTCCATCAGAAAGAGGACCATGCTGGAAAGAAACCGGTCCTTTCAGATCCAGACCAAGAGAATTTAGACTTTCCTCCTCCTTTTGTGTTGCTAAATTCACAGATGCAGAGGAGGTGGGGACAAAAGTCTGAGAATTGCTTGACTTTAGTGCACCAGAGGGTGCATGCTGTGGTCAGACTCAAGGAGGATCAAATAGGGCTTGCACTCAAATTGGAAAAAAGAATTGAAAAAAGAAAATAAGTAATGGATTAAAAACAGCTAAGAAAGCTCTGAAGGGCATAAAACACGCCAGAGAAAGTAAAATTTTACAAGAGAAATCAAGTTACAAATTTTAGCTAATTGATAAATGTATCTGTGTTTCAGTTTGAATTGATGTTTAATTGGTGTGCTTAAAATATTTCTTGTACATTGCAAATTCTTCAATTGTAATTATAGGGTTAACTTGCTCTTTTCTGTACTTTGTTGATTAAAAAAAAACTCAAGGTCACTACTGTTCTATTGGCAGCCAACCAAATTTAAAGTGTAACAATCTGAGAACAAAAAAAGGGACACTTTAAAATTTTAACAGCTAAAGACAAGTCTGTCACAAAAGGTCTATAGTAAGTGAGATAAAAAAAAATTAAAAATCTATAAGTAAAAGAGATGCAATTTTGATGTAAGAAATTTTGTATGTTTGTCTTGTTAGAAAGATAAAAGAGATATACAAGACCAGAAAGTTTAGGTATGTCAAAAGATGTACAAAAGTGAATTATCAAAAAATATGTATGCTTGTTTGTTGGTTTCAAGTTTGTTATGAAAAGTCTAAATATGTTTACATTGGTTGTCATCAAAGGGTTAAATTCCAAGTATGTTACTACTATGTGTACATCGGTCATCTTCAAAGAGTTTAAGAGCCAACAGGTTACAATATGACCTCCTCCTTTATAGTGAGTTTTTAAAAAACTGTTAGAAAAAGGCACAAATATGTCAGACCAAGGTGCGATATTTGAGATTTGACTTTAAAAAGGATAAAAAGAGGCTTGGTCCAGAGAAAAAAGTCATTTATTCTCTGCCAAGACCCCTCCAAAATGCTTCAATTATTTGATTCCATCTTTGCTACCCATTGTCCTAATTGGGAGGCCTGTAAAACACTTTGTAGAACTTTGTTAACCTCTAAAAAATACAGAGAGTTTTAGGAAAAATTAAAAAGTTAATGCCACTAGAATTCTGGGTGCTGCGCAAAATCCAGATGCTTGATATGAAGAGCAGTTTCCAGTAAATATGTAGCCCGGATTGGAATCAGGCCTCATATCATGAGATTAAAGGAATTTGGACTTATAAGAAAATGTAAGTCGCCTTGGAACACCCCTTTGCTCCTGGTTCAAAAACCTCATGGGGACTATAGGCCAGTGCAAGATCTATGGGCTGTAAATGACAGAACAGTAACACCGCACCCAGTGGTCCCTGACCCTTATACTTTGCTGGGTCCAATACCCCTAGAGGCAGCATGGTTTACTTGTTTGGACTTAAGAGATGCCTTCTTTTGCCTTTGCATCACTCCCCTTAGTCAACCCATCTTTGCATTTGAATGGGAGGACCCAAGTGATGAAAGAAAGACTCAGTTTACTTCAACCAGATTGCCACAGGGATTTAAAACTCACCCACACTTTGTGGGGAAGCCCAAGCCAAGGACTTGCTTGCCTTCCCCACGGAACAATATAGCTGTGTCCTATTGCAGTATGTGGCTGACTTACTGTTATGCAGTTCAACCCAAGAACGGTGCTGGGAAGGCACCAAAAAGTTGTTGCTGCACTTACAAGCAAACTGTATAGAAGGTATCATGGGAGAAAGCCCAGATTTGTCTACAACATGTTAAATAGTTAGGATTTCAAATAACACAGGGTATGCATTGCCTAGGAAATGAAAGGTTATTAGTGCCATCCTTAAACCCCAAACAAAGAAGCAGCTGAGAGAGTTTCTTGGGGCAGCAGGCTTCTGTAAAATTTGGATTCCAGGTTTTACAGAAATCTCTAAAATCCCTTATGAAGCCCTAAAGGGACTGCATTGGACTGTAGAACAGAAGGAAGCTTTCAAGAAATTAAAATTGACTTAGGCAGCCACCCCAGGCCTAGGCATATCAGATGTAAAGTGGCTTTTTACTCTATATGTGACTGAAAAAAACCATGTGGCCCTTGGAATGTTGACCCAAGAAGTAGGCCCATGGAATCAACCGGTGGCATATATGTCTAAGAATTTAGATTCAGTAGCAAAAGGATGGCCTCATTGTCTTTGGGCCTTAGCAACTTCAGTTCTGTTGATTCAAGAAACAGACAATCTGACTTTAGGTCAGGAACTGACTTGCAGGTTCCACATGCAGTCCTAGAACTGCTGAACAGAAGGGAGCATCATTGGCTCTCAAATAATTGGGTTACTCAGTATCAAGCCCTTCTCTGTGAGAATCCCTGCTTGTGGTTTATTTCTGTAAAAACTTTAAATCCTGCTACCTTTTTGCCCACGGAGACAGGCCCTCCTGATCATGACTGCTTGAGTGTCACCGATGAGCTCTTTTCCAGCTGCCCTGACTTGCAAATGGCACCCTTGTCTGATGATGACCTCGTTCTGTTCACAGATGGGAGCAGCTTCTTGGAAGATGGGGTTTGTCATGCTGGATATACAGTAACCACAAAGGATGAGATGATCCTAGCCAGGGCCCCTTCCTTTTGGCTGGTTGGCACAATGGGCTGAGGTCTGGACACTCATACAGGCACTCCAATGGACAAAGGGTAAAAAGGTAAATATATATACAGACTCACTATGCATTTGCTCCATGGCATAATTCATCAAGAGCAAGGTCTTCTCACAGCAGAAAGGAAGCAAATCAAAAATAGATGGAAAATTGTGCAGTTGCTAGAGGCAATGTGGGAACCTAGCAAAGTCACAGTAATACATTGTTCAGGACATCAGAAAAACAAAAACTTCATTACACACAGTAACAATAAAGCTGACAGTGAAAGCCAAGAAAGACAACATACTCAAAGCCCTGCTCTCACCACTCCGGAGGCTGGTAAGTCAATGCACGGCTGAAGAATGGGAGCACTGGGAAAGACAACATGGATTCTTGTGCTATGCCAGATTGCTACTGCTCTGATTTTCTTTGTTTTCAAACTGGATGTTTAAGCCTAATGATAAAAAGTTTGATGAATAATATGTAACTTTTTTTTTTTTTGGTACTGGGGATCGAACTCAGGTCCTTGCGCTTGCACAGCAAGCGGCAAAACCACTGAGCTAAATCCCCAGCCCCAACAATACGTAACTTTTAAAATGGTAAAATGAAAACCGGAGGGCTATCCTTTTACAATGCTCTTTGATGCCTGCCCAAAGGAACATTATGGGGGGCCTGGGGTAACTTCTGACTGCGGAGACTATTCTAATGAAAAATTATATTGCAAAAAGAAAACACAAGTTTGGATCAATGGCCCCCTTGTTGGATAGCCATTGGTAATTGTAATAATTGTAAACAAGGTCAATGTAATCCTATATCTATGTATATGCCGGCCCCATGGGATCCCATTTGGCTACAAGGAGTAATATATTTCATTAGGACAAGAAATTAAAAAGATCTTGAGAAAATTCAAGATACACTTTAGCCTTTAGAAACCCAGTTAGATTCTTTAGCCACCATGGTGCTACAGAATAAGTGTGCTCTCGATTTGCTAATAGCCCAGAAAGGAGGGACTTGCTTATTCCTTGGTAAAAAATGTTATTATTATGCTAATGAATCTGGTGTAGTACAAAAATCACTAGACAAACAAAGATTGGATCAAGGCTCTTGATGAGGAATTTGGTATAGGAGAGCTGTCCTATCAGATTAATTTTACTTGGGCAGGATGGAAAACCTGGATAGGACCTCTTATGAGTCCTCTTCTTGTTATAATATTAGTATTAATATTTGGCCCTTGTGTTATTCAATGGATCTCAAGATTTGTACAACAGCATATTGCTGTTACCAAATGCTAGTATTAAGAAATACAGATGAGTTAGATAGAACATATTACGGATAGAAGATTTATCCTGAAGTAGACAAAGGGAGGAATGATAGGGAAAAGTTTTAAAGTAAATTTAGTAGATTAGCTATTAAAGTAGTTATGGAGGCAAAATAGGTAGTGCATCCCTTTAAAAGCTTGCCTTAGCCCATTACTTCTGCTGTGTAAAGTGGAGGTTACATAGTTCCTTTGATCTGTAGCTCCACTATAGATAACATCCTAGCTCTGAAGAACAAAGTGGAAATCCTTGAACAAACTTGTGATGTATGTGCCTTACCTGTCAAGTGTTCAGGACTGTAATCAGTGACAGAAACCACCTGTGTCTAACCATTAAACAGAAATTGGAACTTTATTTACTTAACAAAGACCACTAGGGATGAGGTAATGACTGACAAAAGTATAAAAGGTGATGGACAAAGAATGCAGGGCACAGACTGTGACCAGACCAGTTTCTGGCAGTCCTGCCTGCTTGTGAGTAAAGCCTTTTTTTTTTTACCCAACTTCTGTGTCTCTGTGCATTTCTTTCTATGATTTCAGAACACCTGTACAACAATATTAAACTTACTGAGAAAAAAATTTTAGGAAAATAATCCCAGTCATGATAGCATCAAGAAAAAATACTTAGAAATTAACCTAACCAAGGAAGTGAAAGCCCTCTAGAGAGAAAACTATAGTACTCTGAAAAAGGAGATTGAAGAGGACATCATAAAATGGAAAGACATCCTGTTCCTGGATAAGCAGAACCAATATTGTTAAAATGGTCATGCTTCCAAAACTGACATACAGATTTAATGCAATTCCAATCCAAATATATGACATCTTGGTTCACAAACACTTTTGTTTGCAAAAAATTTTGTTTGAAAACAGAAGAGTTTGGCAAATTTTTGTTTTTATTTGCAAACTCTGCATCAGGTAACAAACATGACCATGGCCATCTTTTCCACACAAACATGAACGTGGCCATTTTTTCAGAATAGTGGAACAAATTAAGTTCATAATAAAAAGTAACACTGTACCAACAACATTCCTCAGAAAACTAGAGAAAATAATCCTAAAATTCACATGGAACCAGAAGAGACCCAGAATAACAAAAGCAATCCTTGACAACAAGAGCAAAGCAAGAGATATCACAATCCCTGGTTTGAAGTCATATTTCAAAGCTACAGTAATGAAACAGCATAGTACATACACTAAAACAGACATGTGGGTCAATGAGACAGAATAGAGGACACAGAAACAACCCTAGACAATTCAGCCCTCTGATCTTTGACAAATGGGCCAAAAACATACACTGGAAGAAAAGTAGTCTCTTTAGCAAATGATGCTGGAAAAACTGACTGTGCACATGCAAAAGATTGAATCTAGACCCATATCTCTCATCATATACTAAACTAAAATCAAAATGAATCAAAATATAAATGTTAAAAGAGAAACACAATCTGTTGGAAGATAAAATAGGTAAAACTCTTGGAGTCATAGGCAAGAACTTTCTCAACAGAACCCCAATTACACAAGAAATAACATCAAGAACCAATAATTGGGATTATTTCAAGTTAAAAACTTTGGCATAGCAAAGGAAACAGCCAGCAGAATGAAGAGACAACCTACAGAATGGGAAAAAAAAATTCCAACTATACCTTATACAGAGGACTAATATCTAGAATATATAAAGAACTAGAAAATAAGACACACACCCCCAAAATAAAACACCAAATCAGAAAATGGGCCACTGAAATAAATATACAGGTCTCATTAGAAGTTTACAAATAACCAATAAATACATTTTCTAAATGTTCGACATTGGTGACCATTATATAAATGCAAATTGAAACACCGCTGAGATTCTTACTCCAGAAAGAATAGCTGTCATTAAGAAATTAAAGAATAGCAAATGTTGGCAAGGCTGCAAGGGAAAAGAAACACTTCTACATTGTTGGTGGGAATGTAAACTAATACAACCACTATGGAAATCAGTGTGGAGATTCCTCAAAAAACTAATAGAAATTCCATTCAACTAAATTATTCCCTCTCCATGTATCTTCTAGAAATAGTTAAAACATCATATTATAGTGATACATGCGTATCAATGTTTATAGTAGCACAATTCATAATAGCTAAATCTTGGAAGTGGCATATATGTCCATCACCAGATGAAGTGATAAAGAAAATGTAGTGTTTATACACAATGGAGTATCATTCTGCTATAAAGAAAGATAAATCTAAATCATTTGTAGGAAAATAGTGTACCTTGACATTGTAATATTAAGTGAAATAAATCAGACACACAAGCTTAAATAATGCAAGATTTCTCTTACATGAGAAACTCAAAGTATAAATAAACCAAGGAGCAAAATAAAAGACAGATAGTAGGAAACAGGGAGATAGATCTTTTGCAAATGGAGAAGGAACCATCAGATGGAACAGGGAGGGGGCAGGGAGGGGGCAGGAAGGGGATGTAAAAAGAATTACGATGTGCTATGTACATATACCAACTACCCACAGTGCATGTTGTCACTATGTACTGCAAATAAATGTATTAATAAAATTAAAATTTAAGGAAAAAAGAGAATGAAAGGACTCCACCTTGGTCCCCAAGGAAGCAGCCTTTCCTAAGTACCCCAGCTTAGCCTCTGCTTATTGGAGTCATCCCCACACTCAGTACCCTCTCAGGGAAGAGGAGCAGAAGTAAGGACAGCTCTCTTAGTAATCACCGCAAGGCACTTTGCATGTGTCGTTTCACTTTGATGACCTCCTTCTGAAATAATTAGGGCAAATCTTGTCCCCTTTTAACACACAAGCAAATGGAGTTTGTATGAGAGAGAAAAGACCAGCTGGTGACCACAGATGAGTAAGGTGGCAGAGCTAGGTTCAGTCGCATATCCCCTAGGATCACCACTCCTGCCCACTTCGCCTTCCTCTGCCTAATTCCCTCAGCTTCAGGGGTAGGGACTGAGTGAGAATGTTCTGCCCCCTCAAAAGGTGCTCCACCCATTCTGGCATCTGTACTGACAACTCAGAAACATGCCAGAGATCTCACCAGCTGATGTCATCATTTTTAAGGTGAATAAACTAATTTCCATGGCTTGTCAAGATTGCATGCTATAAAGGATCCAGCCCAGAAGCTCCCCCTCCAGCCTTTACAGCACTGAACTACACAGCCAGCAAAGGCTCCAGGTAGACCGCAGGCAGGGATTTAATAAGTACTGCAGCCAACACTCAATTACCCATAATGATGGAAAATAGGAAGCAAACCAGAGTTGTGCCCTTTACATGCTCCTAAATCTTTCAGTGCAACGCTTCCCTCAGGGCTACCAGGGCAACAGACCAACCACACCTTCTTATTCACACCCCTGTGCATGGGCGGGAAAGGGGCTACGAAGTTCAGTTCAAAGTCAGGACTTCCAAATTTGCTTCATCAGAGCATCAGTAACCACAAGCTGGTGACTGTTCTGCTACAGGGTGGACTGTATCTCCCTGGTCTTGTGGCAGGCCACAAGAGCCAGTGAGGTGGTATGAGGCTCCTACCATATCACCTTGCCATGAAGCCTAATGTCCTCACCACAGAAACTCATTTATCCATTGTCAAACCAAATTCACAAAGAAGATGAATAAAGAGAAGGCAGCCAAAACAGGGCACACCCCCTGGAACCTAGAGGGATTTCTCTAATCCCAAGTCTACTCTAGCACTTAGCACAGTAGGGATGGAGATACCTCAGATGTTAATTGGTACATGCTGATAATGGGGGTGGTTTCAACTGCAGAATCATCTCATTCTTCCATCAGGGACACAGAGGTACACACGGTCTTCTCCACTTGCCTGGAATGTTCTTCCAGCCCCAGCAGGTATAGGGCAAAAGGAAATCAACTATTCTAGCATCAGCAGAACCTTAAGACTAACAACAAAAGGGACCAACCATCTGCCCCACTGCATATCAAGTAGGAATGTGTAATATATAAATTCGTAGTATTTGGGGTCTAAGAAGCTATGACAAGGACCTGCTCTACATGTTCCTTCCCATATTCCATACAACTAAGGTTAAGTGGAGACCTAGAGCTAGGGCAGACAGATGAACCATTCAAATGAAGACTGCATCACAGGATCTTCTTCTCAGACAAGACTTGCCTTGCACTGGAATTGGTAATATCCCTGGGGATTCCCGCCTACCTCTCCCCACACCACTTCCCATAGCCATCAACCACCTGCCAAGACCCGATTAAGATGTTCTCTCCTCTGGACTGCTGACATGACCTGGTGTGGTCCCCTTTCTGGATTCCTCCAGTGTTTACTGTCTGTCCAATTTATTAAAAAACAAATATCCACGGACCACCTGCAGTGAAACACGTGTTCTGCTGTATCTGTTGGATGAAAAGATAGAAAGACAAAAATTTAAAAAAATAAAAAGACAAAAGATAAAAATCCCTGCCCCCAAGAAGCTCATTATCCCACAGGAGAGTTTCACAAGCAGGGGACCCAAGCAAATGTGCAGCAATAGGGATTGGCAGTTGTGTGCTGGTAAATGTTTAAAAATAGGCTCACCAGGGAAAGGAAAGCCTTGATTGGTAGCATTTGCAAATTTCTGTAGAGAAAATACACCTACGATAGATAATGTCAAGCTATCAACGTGACTGTACTACACAGAGTTAGAAAGAGAGGCAAACATTGGTTTTCATGAGCTGGTAGGAATCAATTCCAATACCAGTAGACATAGGTACCAGCAGCAAGGAAATCAAAATGGGACAGTAATGCATGAGACAAGGAAGGCCTCCTGGAGTTGGACATGTGAACTGGCTTTTAAAGGATGGATGAGTGTTCACACACAGAAAAGGGAAACAAGAACTCTGAGATGGAGAAGAGACATTTGCAAAGACCTAACAGGATAAATATGGGTAAGTTTGGTGTATTTAGAGAACAACAGTATCACTTATTCCTACCTAGGCCTGGCCCAGATAGGAAACCAGTTGGCTCTAACAGTCCCAACAGATGTCCATGAGAGGTGTGCTGTGCAGGTTCTTTGCCAGGACCCTGATGACCCTACCACCTGTCTTCAACCTTTGGCTGCCCAGCCCACCCCAACATGGCCCAACCTCTGTCCCACATGATCTCAGAGGAGCCTCTATAGTGTCTGAGTCTTCTAGGTATATGGGCAAGGGATAGCTGTCTTGATAAAAAGCATCATAAACAGCATTTTTCAAACTAAGATCAGAGGTTCTTCTATAGTTTATTTAATCACTCACATCCTATATTGGGTGACCTTGAGATCTTAAAAGGGAGTGAGCACCTTATCTTTCATCCCAAAGGACACTCATCCCAGGGGCAAGGCTGACAGGACCTATCTGTGACTGAAGCTGAACTCCTATAGGTTTTTGTTTATCTCCCTAATAAAAATGAAAGTACAGTGCAAAGGGTCAAGAGTCCTACAGCATACCTAGGCCATTCTTATTCAACCAGCACAAATTTCTTTATCCAGTTCTCCTAGAAACTACCATTGTATCACCCACTGTTGCCCTGTGAGAAATTCTTCACTAGTGAGTTATTATGTCTCTGACTGCACTCGCCCTACCCCCCAGCCCAACCCCTATTCATGAAGTGTTAGCCCCCTGAAATCTTTCACTGGGATATGGCCTGAATTCCAAACAGTCCCTGTGCCTTCACCTTGCTGGATACTTGTCTCCCCATGGATGGTCATTAAGGGACCTCTGTAGCCCAGGATTGGGCAGGCATCACTGCATCTCCTGGCCAGGCGAACTTGACCTTCTAGAGGACACCTTCCCCATACCCCCCACCACAACCATCAAACCTCTGCCGCAGAAAACACTGCCCTGGCAGGGGGCAAGACACCAAGGAAAGCTAATGAATGCACATTCTATACCCTGAAGTGTGCTTTTCTAGAAAAAGTTTCTGCAACTGAAACAGATCAGGGACTCACAAATTAAGAACCCTGTGCTTTGGGCCAGGGAATTAGCTCAGTGATTCCGCCCAGTGATTCCGCCGCCTGCCTCGCAAGTACAAGGTCACAAGTTCAATCCCAGGTACCAAAGAAAAAAAGAACCCTTTATTTATTTAGAGATTTTAACATATTTTGTTTAAAAGCATCAGAAATAAATAAAGCATTTCCCCTATCCACTCACATACTTATGACATCCCACATCATTGGAATAGACAGACATGTACACAGGAAATATTATATTATATATTACAAATGTTAGGATACAGGCAGATAAAATAGGATGGGAACACAAAAGAGAGCTTTCTTGTCTTAAGGATAGTCCTGGCATTTAGGTGGGCCTTGGAAAAATTATCAATAATTAGTATTTTTTTCCCCATTAACTTTATTGGTACATTTTTGGTATAAAATACAGTTACATTCATCATTGGGATCTTGTACCATTACATCAGTCTCTTGGTTCTTATTTTTTTTCCCCTTCCCTTGCCCTCCCTTCACCCTCACTACCCTTCCCTATTTGCAAAGACCTTCCTTCCATTTATTTCCCCTTCTCATATTTTTTCCTTTCCCTTTTTTCCCTTCCCCTACACCTCCCAATTCCCCTGCTCTTTTAGACCTTTTCTTCCTGTTACACAATATCAGTTATACATTTTTTAAATTACAATAT
>NW_004624904.1:799125-846037 GCF_000247695.1 Heterocephalus glaber
CTGATTTCATTTTTCCCAGATCCTCTTTTGTTGCCAGTTCAGAGAGTCCAGGTGGTCGAGTATCAGATTTTTCCATCTCATTTCCCTTTGAGGTTGCTGTAGGTGATCCAGAAGTCTGTTTCTGAAGTTTGTTTACATGTCTTCTCATTTCCACGAGGTGGGGGCTCACCTTCTCTGCCCTAGGAGCCTGGGATGACTACAGGGGAGCTTCCTTCTGGGTGCTGGACCGGCTGAGCTTCTCTGCCCTAGGACCGTGGGATGGCTGCGGGAGAGCTTCCTTCTGCTATATTTTTCCTTTAGAATCACTCTAATATTGATGTATTCAAATACAAGATCTTGCTCAACTTAGTTCTTTATTGTAAAATGACTTACACAGGGCTTTCATTAGTTCTGGGAACTTGGCAACCCTTGATAAGATTCACTGTAAACTGTATCAGTCTCTGTTTCATATCTGACCTTACCAAGGAAACTCCAACTCCAAACAACATGAGTAGGAGTATCCTTAATACCGAAGTGTCACTAAATAAAAGTATAACCTAAGAAAGAATCTAGAAAATGAGGGCAGAGTACAATAATACTTCACTGTTCATTCATCCATGAATGACTGGCCTCAGAGATCAGCTCTTTCATGGATGAGGGTAAATCATCTCTCTCAATGTCAGTCACCTAATTCCCATTGTTCTAAATCCGCAAGCACCAAACCACCTTTTGTGACTAATTTAGTTTCCTAGGCATCTTGATAAGATGAGAAGGCTCTGATATTTCAAACACTGAAAATATAGGTTCTCCCAACAAGATAATGCATGGACATTCTTGTTGTCACACCCTCCTCTTATATGTTTGGTTCACATAAACTAGTCCTCAGGAGCATATTCAACTTTGGGTGCACTAACCAAATCAATTTCATGTCTCTATAGACCTGTGTCTGGGCCATAGAGAACAGAGCTGTCCTTGGAGGTCCTGAGCAGATAGCCAAACACCTTCTTTTACTTCTTGATCACTCCTTTTTAATGTCATTTAACTACATTTGTATATACTGTCACAATTTACAAAATATTTTCACATTATGTGGTTTATCTTCTTGATATCTAGAGGTAAATATTCTCCCGTCAATTTCACTAAGAGACAACTGAGACTCAGGATGGTCAAGTGATTTTTCCAAAGACTTACGTGTCCTATAAATTGTGAGTTATCTTCTTTGTCTGCCCTTTAAATATCACAGTGGGTTAAACTCCCATTTTTCTAACCAAAATTCTTTATTCTTTCTACTCCTTTTCAAATTCTCACATCATTCCAGACAGAAACAAATCTGGTGAAGATGTTTCTTTTAGCTGAACCCATGGCTGAAATCAAACCAAAAGTGTCATCAGGGAAACTTTCAGAAAGGAGTACCTAAAATGATGCCAAGATGGGAGCAGTTTGGATTCCAAAGAAAACAGCACTAAACACTAGAGTAATCTGTCTAAATTATATAAAGGAGGACCAGCAGCATTCTTACAATGTACAACAAGACAACCATCCATCTAGAATATCAGCAGTGAGCAGGACAAGTTATGGAGTTTTACATAAGGGCTTAAAGAATTTGATTTGGGGCAGAAGCTAGTTTCTACATGTCTAGGATTAACTTCTCTGTTTTCAAGCAACAACATAAACAAGTTTATCAGCTCTGGGGAATGTTCAAGGCACCAACTGAGCACAAGTGTGCAGGGGAAAACATGCAGCTGGCTGTATCACAGAGCAGTCAAGGTACTCTGAGTTTCTCAGTCAGGACACAAAGAAAGCAGTGGAATGGTGAACCCTACAGAACAAATGACTAGGAAGGAAGGATAGACCTCATCCTACACCTCCTATTCCTCTTAGCCCTGGCTGAACATGAAACTAGGAAAACTTTTTCTAATTAGAAACTAAGAAAAATGATCCTCAGAGAAGATGACTGACTTTTTTCATTGGCTAGAACTGCTGGGAAGCTGATGTTTACCCCTTCTTTGGAGAACATCTCTGAGCTATCTGGAGTCCAGCAACCAATGTAGCAATAACCAACTCATCTTCATCACTACCACCTTTGTCATTAGAATTGGCACTTACTGAGTGTGTACTATATTCTCAGCCACACTCATTCATCTTATTCAATCCTCTCAGTAATTCCCATTGGGATGACTTTATTATCCTTGTTTTAGAGATACTGAAACTCAGATACAGAGAGGGCTGTAACTTGCCCATTTTCACATAACTAGTAGGTGATGGTGGCAAGATGCAAATGCAAATAAATCTGAATTCAAATGCCCATCCTTTGGGTCACTGTGCTATTCCCTGTACTACTTCATAAGTTCAGCCTGTGTGTCAACAAGGCTACTTCTTATATTAAGTAGCACTTTAGGTGGTAGCCAGGGAAACTGTCATATCCAACTCTCTGTTACCACTCTGGGTTCTTGAACTCCCCGGGAAAAGTATGTATTTCTGCTGCAGCAGCTTCAGACCCTGCATTTTCAAGCCCCCTCTAATCACTGGCTGTTCCACATGGACGATTGCTTTTCCACGCAATACTTTCCCTTCTTCACAATGCCTAACTCCTCCCTCCCAACCTGTTTTTTCACTCCCCTTTTCAAGAATACCTTCTCAGATAAATAAAACCTGCCACCCCAGTCTCTCCATTTCTGCAGGGCCGTCCCATCCCTGAGAAAGAGCTTGAACCCTGGTTCCACCCTGGTTAAATGGTGCCCAATCAGCCTCCCCCTCAGCTCAGGCTTATGTGCCCCAACTCCCCCACATGCCATGTCATTCTAGCATCTTTATTCACTACCACAAAATACCCATCCAGAGAAAGTGCCATAAACAAGAGAGATTGAGACTGGCTGATACTTTCAAATGCAGTTTATTGGAGCAAAACAAGGAAATGGGGAGTTGAATGCCTCTCCGTGAGAGACAAACAACTTGCATAAACCTTATGTACAAAACCAAAACAGCACAGAGCTTGCTGCAAGAGACAAGATACTGAGGAGCTGGCCAGAGCATTGCTCTAAGCATGGCAGAGAAGCCCTGGGTCTAATGGTCCTCCTCTGGCTGGAAGAAGGAGGCTCTTTGAATTGTCACTTGTGTCATGGTAGTGCTGAACTGTTTCTCAGGCAAAGCACAAAGCAGGGCCATAGCCAGAGAATGAGATTGCCACTGGCCTGAAAACTTCTTTTGAGAGCAGAGCAGAAAAGAAAGAGCAAGGGTAATTGGATGAACTGGTGTGTCTAACCACAGCTCTTTTCTCTAATAAGGCTAAAGCCTTGATCTTGCCAACCCTATTTAGTGGTGATGGAAAGGGAGAGCTAATGGAATAGAGAGCGTATTTATCTGGAATAAGTGGTGGAAACAAATTTTATGCTAGAACTGCCACTAGAGGTCTTCTGGCCCCCAGAGCTGGATCCGCGGCCTCCAGAGGAGCCAAAGCTGCCTCCAGAGCTCCCCCGACCGCCAGAGCTGCCACCACCCCCTCCAGAGCCACCCCTGCGTCCCCCACTGCTGCCTCCGGTGCTGTAGCTACCACCTCCACCTCCAGAACCGTAGCTGACACCTCCGGAGCTGTAGCCACCGCTGCCGCCACCACCTCCAGAGCTATAACTGCCGCCTCCAGAGCTGTACCCTCCGCCGCCTCGGACACTGCCTCCACTGATGCTAGTGTGGCTGGTGCTCACAGCTGCAAAGAGAGACTCGGTCATCTTCAATCCCACCCTTTCCACCCCATCAAAATCCGGCCACGCCCCTGAGAAATCAACTTGTACTTACACACGCTCACGTTGGGGGAACACTCTCCAGACATCCTGTAGGATTTATTTAAAAAAATACCTCAGAATACTGCTGCTTCACGCCCCTTCCTCACACCGTCTCGGCTGCCCCCAAGACTCTCCCCAGCTGAGGAGCCCCCAGTTTACTCGGTCTGACATCTGCTCCAGGCCCTCTGGCCTCCCAAACCTCTCATCTTTCTCAGTATGAGTACAAAATTGTAGAAATCGCTCATAAAGGCTACCTCTAAAGGCTTGGACCTTATGTCAGATGACATCTGAGCCAAGCCAAATGAAAGATGCATTGCTGCATCTCAAATAGAAATGTTCCAGTGGGAGAAAGGAAAGGGGAGGGCAGAAAGGGGGCCGGGGAGAAGGAAGGGAAGAGAGAAGAGACAAAAAAGAAAAAGAAAGAAAAGAAAAGTTGAAAGTTAAGTTTGGGACTCTGGCCCCAGAGTGAATCCAAGTCCTTGCTCCTCCCTGCGTACTTTTCATTTCCCCAAACCCAGGAGAAGCAGCAGTCTGATGGCTGTGTCTTCAGTAATAGCCAGCTTGCAAGGAAGGAAGCCCTAAGAAGCAATCTAGCTGCCTCGCTCACCTGCTTTCCTCTCCTTCTAGGAGGGTCCTGTAGGTGGCGATCTCCATGTCCAGGGCCAGCTTGGTGTTCATGAGCTCCTGGTAGTCACGCAGCAGCCTGGCCAGGTCCTCCTTGGCCTGCTGCAGGGCATCCTCAAGCTCATTCAGCTTGTTCTGGGCATCTTTGAGTGCGTTCTCACCACGCTGCTCAGCATCACTAATGGACTGCTGCACCTGGGAGATCTGAGAAAGGAGAAAAGAGTATATCACACCTGTTCAGATTACCTAACCCTCACCTTGACCTTCCCATTGCAAATCACATCTCCCACCTGGTAGAGCCAATAGACTGAGTCCTGCAGGACCACTTCACCTCTGGATAGCACATCACCCTGCTGACTTCCTTCCACCACCTTAGCGGTGATGCAGCATCCTCTCCTGTCTCTGAATCAAGGTTCCTCTGCCCCTTACCTCCTTGCTGCCTTTTCTGCCTTCAACTCTGAAGTCTTACTTTGGTCATGGGCTAGATCATTCATACTGATCATTGCATCTTTCTCTATTATGTCATTTTCACAAATTTTTCTTAAGAAAATTCCATATAATAGCTAAATTCTGGAAATCAGCATAGTCACCAAAGAAATTGAGGGTAATATCTCACCTTGGTATGAAGTGTAAGACTTCAAACTAGAAAAGCCTCCCCATTGTCTGATGGTTACCCTATTCCATGCAGCTGAGCTCTAGACAGGGAAAGAAAGTACCTGCTTCTTGACACTATCAATTTCAGATCTAAGTCTCTGGATCATTCGATTCAGCTCAGCAATCTCCATCTTTGAGTTTTTCACACTGTCACCATGTTTGCCAGCAGTGATCTGCAGCTCTTCATACTAAAGATGGTAAGTCATGTGAGTTAGATGGGGGCAGACCCTGCATGCTCAGGCACAAAATATAAGAGATAGTACAGAATATCAAGGTGAGACATTCTAGGGGAACTAGTTAGGCAGTCAGGCATCGACCTTGGTCTGGTACAGGGCCTCAGCCTCAGCTTTGCTCCTCTGGGCAATGTCCTCATACTGGGCCTTGACTTCAGCAATGATGCTATCCAGGTCCAGGCTGCGGTTGTTGTCCATGGACAGGATGACATTGGTTTCGCTGATGTGAGTCTGCATCTGAGATAACTCCTATAGGATATAATAGGTCAATGATTCATAGTGCTAAAACAAAAAACTACATGAACAGAGAAAGAGCTCAGGGGGTGGGAGGTATATTCATATTCCTCTGGAGAGCAGTAGGTTTAGGCTCAAAGAGTCCAGTTAGGTGGCCTTGGTTGAAATTAGAGTACTCACTGCTTCATAGAGTGCTGTTAAGAATTCAATTTCATGCCTCGAGTTGTCAACTTTGACCTGAAGATCCACCTTGTTCATATAAGCAGAATCCACATCCTAGAGGAACAAAGGATAACATGAAGGCTATTCTTTCCAGGATGGATCCCTCTCTCTAGCTATGAAAGTGTTTTCTAAGTAGAAGTGGAGTTTGAGCTCTACTGCCCTCCTTTTGGCTCCAGATATATCACAATTCCTGGATTGCCCTCCCTTTTGGAATCACAATCCAGGGAACTTCCCTGTCTCACTGAGAACTTGTCTCCCTGCTTCCTACAGGAAATGCTGAGAAATATGGAGAAGCTGAGCAGCTAGATTAGGTCCATGGTAATGTGAGCGAACAACTCTGCTCCAGATATTCAGCAGTCCCACTACCTGGCTCTCCACATCATGGATTTCTGCTTATAATTGGAGACCCTCTTCTATTATTTATTTCAGAGCTAAATTCCAACCTACAGAATTCACTTACCTTCTTGATAGTCACAAATTCATTCTCTGCATTTGTGCGCTTGTTGATCTCTTCCTCATACCTGCAGGAAAGCAGAAATGATTAGAAGAGTGATTAGGGGAAGGGAGATCTGAAGCCCAGGATTCTAAACTAAAAGGAGCACTGCTGTCCTTGTCTTTCTATTACAAAATATGACATTTGGGCCACCTGCTTCTTCTGAATGATGAAAATCCCTAAACTATTTTTTACCTTCTGAAAAGATGAAGATTTCTGAAAATGTCAAATTTATTTGCCTCTAACCTAAGGATGACATAGCTACATACTACTACATATTCTTAGCTTATCCCTCTCTGGAAATCTTTTACAGCAAGAGTCAAGAACTACCCAGCCAGATTTCCTTACTTGTTCCGATAATCCTCCACCATATCTTGCATGTTCTTCAGTTCTGAGTCCATCCGAGATTGGTCGCTCTTCAGATGGTCCACTTTCCCTCTGAGGTCACTGATATAAGCCTCAAAGAAGGGCTCTAAACTGTGGGTTCTTGTGGAGGTGTCCACCTGCTGCAGCAGCTCCCATTTTGTTTGCAGCACCTGGTTCTGCTGCTCCAGGAATCGCACCTAAAAGCACAAGACCCATTACCCTGGTGCAGCAATGGGGTTCCATGGCCACCGAGCAAGGCCAGTGTCTCATTTGAAAAAGAACATCAATTTCTATTTACTACTCATGCCAAACAGAAAAATAGAAAGGTCAAGTTAGCATCCTCTTCAAAACAAAACCCAACTCATTCTTAATTCAGTGAAGCATTAAAAGGAAGTAGCTATGCAATACCAATAGCCAAGCATATATACAATTCTGTTTTGAAAATATATATGCTATTTAAGAGATTTACCTTCCAATTTTTTTTGGTAGCTAGCCAATAAGAATTACTTTTCATTGCCTGGGTATATATACAGTTAAAAATTACTTTGGAAAAAAATCCCAGATTGAACTTGAAATTTATAGTGGATAATTTTGGATTAACATTATTCATCACTAAGCAGAAAAGTGAAAAATGGTTTGAATGTTCTTCCAGAACTGATGCTTGGAATTATTAGTATAAAAAAATCTGCACCCTGACCTGGTACCAATGTAAAATTCTCAGAGGGCAGACCTCCCCCCCGACAGCAAAAGGTGCTTGGCACTGACTCACTCTATTGCTTTTGCTAACCAGCACAAGCCACTCTCGCATTCAGTTCCCTTTTTATGGCTCAGTTCTCATTTGCACACTTGAAATTTCTGTTAGCTTCATTTCTATTTTCTTCGTTCAGCCCAAGAGTGTCAACTCAGCTCAAGAACTAAATAAGGAACATTTAAAGGTAAACATCAAAACTGACCCATGCTTAAATCAATCACAAACCCTGCTGTCCAAGGAAGTTCAGATATTAGCATCATTTCAAAGCGTACTTCCAATATATCTCCTAGAAGCCCATTCCACAAAATATCTTTTTAGCTGTCCAAACACAGAAATGTAATGTTAAGCCCCAACATGTCTTTGCTGCTTGAATCTCAGAAGAAACAGGAACAGCTCTCCTAGAATACTGAGCAAATAAACTCACCTTGTCAATGAAGGAGGCAAACTGGTTGTTGAGTGTTTTGATCTGCTCCCTTTCTTGAGACTTTACTTTTTGGATCTCAGGGTCAATCTCCACATTGAGGGGTTGCAGAAGGCTCTGGTTGATGGTGACTTCCTGTATGCCACCAGGGGGGCAGACAGGCCCAAAACCGCCCCCATATCCAACACCCCCAAAACTACCTCCACCATAGCCACCACCACCAAAACTACCTCCAAAACTACCTCCACCATAGCCACCACCACCAAAACTACCTCCACCATAGCCACCACCACCAAAACTACCACCACCAAAACTACCACCACCAAAACCACTACGACCACCTCCTCTAGCCACACTAAAGGAGATGCTCTTGCAGCCACCGAGATTAACAAGACTCCTGCTTCCAAAACCACCACCACCTCCTCCACTCCCACAAAATCCTCCTGAAAATCTCCCACCACCTCCTCCACTGCGGCGCACAGAGCTGCTAGTGGATCTACGTTGGAAGCTGACCAGCCCTGCAGAGCCAGAGCTGAAGCCCCTTCCACCACTCCGGCACACAGACCTGGAACTACACTGCCGACTCATGTTGACTTAGAAAGAAGTAGGAGCAAAGGAGAGAGAGGGAAGAAGCCAAACACTCCTCTGTCCTGAGACCTGAGACTTTCCCTTATATACAGGGAAATTGGGCTTGGTCCTCCAGAGTCAGCGGAGATGCAGTGCCTCTAAAGGGTTTGGTTGCCTGCAGCCATACAAGATAATACATACACACCTAGCTCCCAGGATGGGCTCTTAAAATTGCTGTGCAGGCAAGATTGGCTAGTGTGGTAATCATTTTATCAAATGAGATCTCTATTCAAGCATTTGTGGCTTTGGAAAATAGGACCCCGCATCTGCTACCTGTTGTCTCTTAGAAAGATTTCATAATTGCTGTCATAAAGATATGCGAGTTTCTATTTTTGCCTTGTCCATATAAGCTACTAACCTTGCTAGGAGCAGCAGGTGCAGTGCTCTACATTTGCATCTCTGAAGGAGCTCTCTTGACCCAGCTCTAAGACCTGCCCCGCCCCCAGCCCCAAAGCTCACCAAGTTACATCTCCTGACAAAGGCTAGAGCTTTAACAACTAGAAAAATTAAATGTTTCTAATGCCAGCTTTTAGAAATGTACTGCATTGACTTGTTGAAGGAAAAGGAGCTGTCATCAAACAAAAAGGATGAGTAGATGATCTGGAAGAACCAGAAGGGAAAGACATGTTCTCTTCTAAGTTTTCCAGTTATTCCTTTTCTCCAAAGACAGATCAGGGTGGAAATTAGACAAGACACCAACAACAGAAATCAGGTACCAGTGAGTGGTATGCAAAAGCCAGTGGAAAAGCACGTGGAGCAATGAGATGAGTAGATATGTGATACATTTGGTAAAGTAAAGGAGTTTCCAGTTGTCTAAGCCTCACACTGGACAATAAAGAAAGATGAGGGTAGGTTTAAAGGGAGGACATTACTGGGAGTTTTGAAAACCTGATCTGATCATTTCTAGAGGTGATTATAATACTGAAGATGATGATGATGGTGGTGGCGGTGGTGGCAGTGGTGGTAGTGTAATATCAAAACCCAACTAGGCACTCTTCTACATATTTTATATGTATTGACTCAATTTTCACAAGTTTCATTTTTAAAATGAAAAAACTGATGCACAGGCTGTGAAAAGCCTGCCAAAGTCTACACAGATACAAAATGGCACCACTGGGATTTGAACTGAGGATAGTTATCTATATACAGTATGCAAGACCCTACCCCACATGTTGTAAACAGCATAGCAACTGAGTTCAGTCTCCCTGCCTGCTGTAGGTAAAGCCAGAAGCTGTTCTTCTGTGGAGGGTTCTGAGGACAGAAGGGCTGGCTAAGACAGGTACTTGCAAAATGTTTCTTAATTCACTCTGAAAAGAGATGCAGAGTTCAGGGAGATGCTGCTTCCATGTGAGAGGGCCCAGCATGCTTTGCAATGGGCCAGGAAACCCTAGGGCCTTCCTGGAGAGCATCATTTGATCAATATTAATGGAGAGTAGTGGCATTGAGATCTGGAAAGACCAGAATCCTACATACACTTTCATTTGAAGACTTCTTAAAAGCCTAGCATACTCCCCAAGCTTGCATATAAACACAGAATGAAAGAGGCAGTGGAGAGATGGCTACTCTAATTTTAGCTGGATGCAAGCAGCTCTGTGAGCAGCAAGTCATAGACTTGCATGGAAAGTGTCCACTCTGGAATGCAAGATCTGCAAGAGAAGGAAGTTCACGAAGACCATTTGTCCCCACTGTCCTGTGGCTCTGAGCCAAGACACTATGTTTTCCTCTGCACTCCTTCCTCACTACCAAGCTTCCTCCTCTCTTCCCACAGCATTTGCCATATACCTTCCTCCAAAAGTGACCCTCATCTCTTTATTACTCCCCTTCCCTCCTCCATCTCCATGGCACTGTTGTTTGGGACTCCATCCTAGCACTAACATCCTCAGGCTGCTAAACCAATCATCTCTTTTGGGAATGAGTAATCCAGGTCTTGGGAACAATGGGACTGGGATGATCTTGGCATAATAACTGTTGCTTAATCATCTTGTGACAGGCAATCAAAATTCCTTTAGTTCAGCATACTCCCTATGAGACATATCATTCTGTACAATCGATTCCTTCTAGCATTTTGGAAGGGTGTGCATATGTGTATGCATGCAGGTTGGTGTGCACATTTGTGCCAAGCAAAATCAGATCTTTGCAGTGATCTGTGCTTCCAAACTAAGAAACTGACAGAGAGAAAAAGAGGCAATAGTCAAGCAATTGACAGACAATTTACAGAGCTTCAAACATGTTCTAGGAGTTATCATGAGAAGGCAGAAAATCGGGAACTAGGAAGAACAAGAAGGCATGAAAATCACCACCAGCTTACATCTGCACAATTCACCTCCACCAAGCACGTACACAAACACCATTCCTACAAGAGCCCTAAGAATTAGGCCATAAAGCTACTTCCAAATGATTATACAAACTGAAGCTCAGAGAGATTTATTCTACCCTCAGCTAGGAAAAGACACATCTGGAATTAGACCCTTGGTTTTCCAGTAATCTTCCTCCTACACTGGAAAAGAGATGCAAAGACAAGTCATTGGGACTAGTTCCTATAAATGAGTGCAGAAAATCACAGAATATTCCCATCCATGAGTGCTCAAAGGCCATACCATCTAACTTGCTTAGCAGAAAAGAACATGAGCCCAAGGAAGTAAACAAAATTTGTCCAGCCCATATGATTGATTTCTGGGAATCCTCTAATTACTGAATCAAACTCCTTATCACTGCTCACTTTTGAGGCATCCCAGTAGGGTTGCAGTGGCAATGGTGTTGGCTAATCAACTTCATCATTTCCTTTGCTGTCCCTAAAACTGGTAGGTGCATGAGGATATTGAAAATCACATGTGGAGCAAAAGTGTGATCCACACACCCTCACTATTGCCTTATGTATATACTCTGCATTTACCACACAAAGACAGAATGAGAAAGCAAAGAGGTACTAACATCTGCAAGGTACCAACTACACATTAGGAGCTACATCTCACTTGAGCATCACCAAGAAAAGCTCAAGCTGGTAGTTACTAGGCCCATTCTAGAAAAAAAAGACAGCTTGGGCTCATAGAGATTAAAATGTATGCCTAAGGTCACTTATCTGGAAATTGACATACTAAGCTTGTCCAACTCCAGAACAATGTCCTCTCATCCTTGGGCTGCCTTCACTGCCTGCACCACCTACACCTTTCCATGTTCACCTTACCACCCAGCTTCATGACGTGACCCTTCTCCCCCGACCATGCTTTGCCTACATTGTTCAACCCTTCTGTTTTCCTCTCCGTGATCCCAGCTCACTTCTATTTTTCTCTTCCCTGTAAGACCTTCAGTTGCCCTGGCAACTCTCTTCAAACCCCTTTCCACTATCATGCTCTGGGACCCCAAAGATCTCAAGCCTTGAGCTTTTCATCCTGAGTCTGTTTTCAGTCCACCACCCCTTGAGTGTGAATGTATTTCTCCCTTCTGCTCCATGTGGCTGGGGCCAAGCCCAGCTCTCATCTCCTCCAGGGCGTTCTCCTTGGTTAACATCATGTAGCTGCTCTCTGGTTTTATTTTCCTAAGCTCAGTTGCTACCAGATCCAAGCGCACACGAGTGCATGCATTAGCCCATTTCCACATGTGTCTGTATGTGTGTTTGTTGGCCACCCACCCCCAATTAATCTGTAAGCCTTTTGGAAGCAAAACCGCATCTTCTGTATCTTTGGGTGTTCCTCCTAGACTCCCACACACCCCTCTGCACTTGAGGGGTACCCCAGGCAGAACTAGATGTACAGTCCCAAAACACCTGTGCAGGACTCACATCCCAGCAATGATGGCTGAGGTTGCCACAGGAAGGCTGCAGGGCATGGGCAGAGGCAGGTATCGTGATGTTTTGAGAGCTTTTTGAAGGAGGGGCCTGGAAAAGAATTGAAGAAAGACACGCAATGACAAGCCACCCAGCCCTGCAGGACTCCACCAGGGACGTGGGAGAGGGAATTTCAGGGGAGTGGGGAAAGTCGAAGCCTGGGAGGAGTACAGGGGAGTCCTAGACAATGGGGAGGCGGGGTGACATGTTGAAAGCAACAAGCTGACGAGGAGGGGCCGAGGCTTTTTATTCGGGAGGGAAAGTTACAAAGAGAGGGGCAGCCTTGACAAGGACAGACAGCAGGAGGGAAGCCCCAGAGCCATTCAGAGAAGTGAGAGAGCAGAGCAGAGGCCAGGCAAGAGAAAGCCAAAGATACACATGTAGGAGAGAGGCAGTGGACCTTGTCGTCCTCACTGCCATAGAGTCAGCCAGGCCTGTGGTCAGTCTTGGGTGCACCATTCTAGCTAATTTTCTCCTTTGTAGATGGGGACTATATGTGCCCTCCAAGGAGACTGCCGGGAGAAGGTACAGAGAAGAGGAAGGATTCTCTCCTACCTTGCATTTAGGACCCAGAAAATGATATAATAATCAGAAAAACCTTGGAAAAAACCCACTTCATGGAAACAGTGGAAAGCCTAGGAAAGAAAGTTTAAGTTCTTAAAATGAGATCATCTCGTGAGAGTAAGCCTTAGGGAGTCTATAAAGTGGTCACAGAGAAGCCAGGAACCCGTCACTTAGAAGTGGCACTAAGTGCACCTGATTCTGAAGAAAGTTGAGGCCAGATACTAGGAGCCTCACTCACTTTGAGGAGAGCCTGCTCTGCAGGGAGAACACCAGCCTCATGCTCAGCACACTGAGCCAGGGGTGAGAGCCCTTCCAGGCTTGGGATTGAGCTGTTCGGAGCTAACTGTTCATGCTGGAGAAATTCCCAACACACCAAGTTCCCAGCCTCACCCCGCAACAGAGTGTTGATCAACTTGAAGATGTTCCATTTTCTGGATTGATTGGAAAGCTGATAAAACCTGGGCAGCAGGTCCAGCAAAATCATGGGAGTTACATTGAGTTTGAAGAGGGACTGTTGGAGTTTCTTGCTCATTAATTTGAAGATGCCACCTAGGCCAAAGTGCTGAGCAATGAGGATGAGGCAACCTTCTCAAGACTTCCTTTTAGATCAAGGACTTTCCCAGCCCAGAAAAGAACATCTGGCCCAAGGGCAGATGGAGTTAGAATTTTATTTAGCCAGTCGTTGCTTCTCACATTCACCATGTCCTGCAATAAAAATCTCTGTGTCTGAGAAGCTGGTGGAATTAAATTTAGATTTCCAGAGCACCCTGTCCTGGCAACCCTCTCAGAGGGAGGAGCAGTTGGCAAACTTCCCCTGGGAACTCACACCCAAAGTGTCTGGTGAATGGATCAGGTAACTTTGCTCTCCCTCTGAGTATCTTCCTGGTAGGAAGCATTGATCAGGATGAGGATGGAGTGCTCCATGGGCCCTGGAAGGAACAGAGCACCCACGAGTGGCCTCCTCAACCCTCTCAAAGAGAGAGTGAGAACCAGATGAGAGAATGCATATGTGCCATTTTGTACATGGATTATAAAGTTGCTTGTTGTCTTCACTGGGGTGAGCTAAAGGTGAACAGCATTTGCTCCTGGTGGGATCTCTGTCTATCCATACCAGGAAACCTCCACCAGCATGTTATGGTGCTAATTCCCCATTGCTCAAGTCCCTAGAGAAACTTCCTCCTCCCTAGAACATCAAACACAGACTGCTCTTCTAGACACTGAACCCCTCCTTGCTTAACTCCTCTCCCCTTGGGCTTCTATTCCTCAGGCATCTGCCCTATGGTATTTCTGCTCCAGTAGCACTAGGATTTGGGCACCTGTTTCCTCCATCTGTCCCCTGGTCTTCCCTGATTGAGATGGTTAAGTCTTCTAAAGAGAAAATTCAGGACCATATTTTCTGGAACAATACTGATTCTTGCCCAGGAGAGGGACGAGAAAGATGACCTCTGGCTGGCATTGCTCTTGTGCTCTTTCCAAGAGCCAAACTGGATTACCTTAGAGCATCATGCACAGGTACATGAAACCAGGGTTAATTAATCCATACCCTGTAATAGGTCTGATGGTGCCAGAAACTTGGATTTGTTTTATAATTCAAGCTAGGCCTTCAGAGCTCTCCATGACTTTCTCCTTCCCTGCCATTTGATCTTATTCTTTCCGTAAAATACAGAGTGTAGAATTGAGTGGAATTTTTTTTTCTCAGGCTCTGCCACATGAGGTCTTAGGCAGCAAAAATGTAAAATGCCTCTGTACACATGTCCCCACCCATCCTTCCCTTTTTCTCTCAACCTTCTGCTAAACGGTTAGCCAACCACTGCTTGAAACTTGATAACTCCCCAAGTGCCCTCTCCTATCGCAGGATCATAGGAAGGTGCTTCCTTCATTGAGCCAAATCTGCTGTAGTCTCTACTTGTCTATCTGGGCCATCAGCTGAGACTGACCTCATTTTCCTACGGAAATTTCTTAGATCTTTGAAGTTATCTCTCACATTTCTCCCAAGACTTCTTTCCAGGCCCTCCAACCATTCTTCATGTGGCCAGACTTCTGCCTCCTCATCACTACTGTACTGGTCACTCTCCTCTGAGTAGACTCCTCTTACTACTCCCCCTGGCACTCAGAGCTCCCAGAGTGGCCTGAGGACAGAAGGGCCTGCACAAGCCCTTTTCCTGGCTCTCCTCTTCCTGGTTCCCACGGCCTTACCCAGCAGCCACCATACCCTGTGACTAGTGTGTTTTCACTGCCAACTGAACACTGTCAATCATTTTTATGAACACTGCTGTCTATTCAAGTCTTCCTGCCTAGTCCTTGTGCCCTTAGGTTTCATCTCTCTGCCCTCTCTCTTTGTCCTTTTGGGTACCCCTTCGAGTCACCTTTCCCTTGCCCAGGCTGCCTCCAACAGGCCTGGTACTAAGACAAGTGAGATGGGGAGAAACTTCTTGGAGAGAACTTTAGTTGTGTCTGAGAATTTAACATGTTATCAATATGGGCAGCAGTCATATTTGAATAAATCCCACATCCAAATTCCATCTGTATTGCTTCAGGAAATGAGAAAGCAAGTCACAACTTTTATGGGACTCCTTTACAGGGACTTGAAAACACCTCACAGGGGGCTGGGGATTTAGCTCAGTGGTTCCACTGCCTGCCTCGAAACCACAAGGTCCCAAGTTCGATCTGCAAAAAAACACCTCACGGGATAAGATGATGGCTTAACTCATTCCCTTTTTAAATTTCGGGATCTTCACCTCCCTCAAGGCATAAACACCTTCACTCTCATTCAATTAATGGGCCTCATCCGCGGGCCTCATCCGCTTGCCTCCCAGCTGCTTCTCCTGTCTAGCGTCTCCTTTTCATTCACACACATTCACTGTCTCTCATCTTCGAGTCTTTGAGAAGACCAGTCACACAACAACCAGTGCCTGTCCCCACTTTCTTCTCCAGGCCTGATCCTCTTTCCAGCCCTCCAGAAGCCTGTTGAGACCAAACTTCCCTCCCCCAGCACTGGCACCTGCTGTAGGTCCCACTACTCCTGTCCCGGTAGATCTGGCTGTGTCCTCCGGCTAGGTGGTGCACAGAGGCACACACTCTGATTTCTCCTCCCTCTGAACCTTCCTCTCCCTCACACTACATCATTTGAGTTGTGAGCCCCTTAAGATTCAGAAACATGTTCATGCATTCCCAGTGCCTATGCCACAACCTGCCACATGATAGGAGCTTAATAAATGTCACTGAACAACGTGCAATTGACTTTTGAATGACAGGCCACTTTAAAGACTAGTAAAATTATATCTATAAGGATCTTCAAGATTGTGTGTTGCTTGTACAATAAAAATAATGAAAATAATAAACTACAACTTCCCAAATATGAATAATTTCAAAGACGTGAAGAAATTAAAGAATTAATTCATCTGGCCCGGTGGCATTTTGAGATCACAGAAAAATTTATTTTAAAGAGAACAGAAATGCCAAGCCCAGAGGGTACAACTTTTGACCAGGAAATGATGAAGTCATAAGCCCTCCCAAGGGGCCCATACAGGACCCATCAGATGCCCTGAAAGAATTATGAACTTGGTGATTGTGTCAGGACTCAGCAAGCACATCTAGTGGACTCCAGATCTGGGAAGCAAGCCACACTCCCTCTGTCAGGGCTGATACTGTCCCACTCCAGCACAGCTCAAGCATTTTATATATGACTCTAAATTAAGAGTCACATTCTCACAAAGTACGCAGAGCCACAGAGAACAGAGGGTAGAAGGAACTTACAAGGTCTTGGAAAGAACATCCAACTGCCTTACAAAAAAAAATGGGCAGATTCCAGACGGACTCAAGCCCAAACCCCAAGCCAGATGCTCACACTCCTCGGGCCCAGGGGCACTGGATGGAGAACAGCTGGGAAATTCTCAGCACAGCCTTAATGGAGCAGATTCTGGAAAGGGACAGGCTTCCAAAGAATAGAGCTGCCTGGAGGGGTAGGACAGAAGCAGAACTTGACCATCTGTCCATCACCCTCCACCCACTGCTAAGAACGAGTCTCCCTTTGGACAAGGATGCACCCTCCTTCCTCCTTTAGACAGGATGTGATCTTCTGGCTGCTGACATACTCCCACCTGGGACTGGGTATAACGCTTCTGGGGACAGGATAGGGACAAGTATGACCTACAGGTGTATAATGTAGGCAGCAAATCTACACCTGCCATCAACATGGAAGTGTAAGGCTACGGACCAAGAAGCAGGAAATGGCCCTGGTACAAAGGTTTACCTTACCAAGCTAGCTTCTTGGAAATCAGCCACTCGCCCAAAGGGATCATTCCCAGGTCCCTGAGGGTCGGACTGTTGTTCATGGAGAGGCCCGGGTGCGGGCAAAGGAGCTTGGAGTAAGACCCTCGGCGCAGGTGACATCGACTCTGGATTATCTGCCTCGAGGATGCTCCACAGGCTCTTTTCCTCCACCGCTTAACTGGGCCCTGAAGTGTCCCCAGGGACAGGAGTAGAGGCAGCGTAGGGTAGGCTGAGTGAGGTGTCTGACTGTGACATCACGAGCCAGTGCCCTCCAAAAAGAGCTGCTAATTGGGCTTAGCCACCCTGCTTCCCCGCCTAGAGCTGCATTTATTAACAAAACTGCTGAGAGCCATCAGGTAGAGCTAAGTGAGAGTCAGGGAGAGCGTGGCGGGGTTGGGGGCGGCGACCAGAGGAGTCCAGCGCCGTCTTGGGGGACGGGACTCCTGACACCGCCTCAGCTGGGCCTCTGCTCCACGACCCGCCTGCGGGAGGAGCTGGTGGAGGTCTGGATGATCTGCGTGCGCGAGGAGCCGCCGCCGCCGCCGCTCCTGCCGCCGCCGCCGTACTTGCTGCTGCTCCTGCTGCTGGCTCTGTAGCTCCCTCCGCTGCCGCTCGCGGAGCCACCGCCGCCGCCGCCGCCGCCACCGTAGCCGCCGCCGCCGTAGCCGCCGCCGCTGTAGCCGCCGCCTCCATGACGTCCGGAGCCTCCTCCAGCACCGCCGCTCAGGGTCACCTGGCTGCTCTGCACCGCTTTGAGGAAGAGGACAGCGCAGACGGTCAGAAGGACCCGGCAGGTGGGGAGAACCCAGCCTTACCCGCCCTGGTACCTGCAGCCTCCTACATCCTAGATCCTTGGTGGTACCAACTTGCAAACATACACTGGAAGTCAAAAAGTACCCCCACTTAAAAAGCACTCCCCCACCTTTGAGTAACACATTCTCATTGTTTGTTGAATATCTATCCTGAAGACTTCTAGCTGCTGCTGATTAAGTATCATCGAAATTAAGACAAGCAGACCTGAAATCATAACCACGATTTCAACCAATTCTTCCACTCTGCAGTGACGTTTTGGTGTTCTCTGTACAGGATTGGAAGCTAAAATGCCACATGCCAGTCCTTGCTGGCCACCTGGCAACCTCCTCAGCCCTGCCCTCCGCCCAGATCAGCCACTGCTGTCCCTGGACCCTGCTACTTACAGATGCTTACTTGGCTCTGCATCTCTCCCGACATCCTGCAAAACCAAAACACACACATCAGCCAGACTCATGTGGCCTGAAGACCTCGGCTGAAGACACCAGGAGCAGAGACGTCTGTGTGAAGAAACAGCTGTCCCCAAGCCTCAAGGACATGTGTGTGCATAGGGCAGAGGCCAGGGGCCATTGGGGCTAGCAGGAGTTTCAGCCTTGTCATGAAGCCTTTCCGCATGGGGGCTGCCACCTGGCTTCCATGCCTTGGGTTAGGCTATGGACACATGGCGCT
The DNA here is from genome assembly GCF_000247695.1 of Heterocephalus glaber. The sequence continues at coordinate 817,647 of NW_004624904.1, forward strand.
TGAGGGCTGGGTAATGGTCACAGTGGCTTCTCTCCTACCAACTCGCACATCTTCCACTTCTAAAGTGAATGTCTCTGCCCACCCTAGGTTGCCAATCTTCCCAGAAAAATAGAGAATACTGTCTTCTCTCCACACAATCCCATTACTCCACGGTTGCATCCTCAGCTTTGGCCGGGAAACAGCTGCCACACCCACCTGCTCTCCTCACACTCCAGCAGCTTGCGGTAGGTGGCGATCTCCACATCCAGGGACAGCTTGGCCCCCAGCATTGCCTGGTAGTCACGCAGCAGCCGGGCCAGGTTCTCCTTGGACTGCTGCAGGGCCTCGTCCATGTCCTGCAGCTTCTGTTTTGCATACTCAAGGGCCCGCTGTCCTCTCTCCTCTGCATCCGAAATGGCAGAGTGCATCTGTTCGATCTACACCAGAGGGAGTTGGAGAAACACATAGGTAGGTGCTGAGTTTGGGGACCTGATCTGGCAGGGCATGGCAGGAAGCAGACAGCATGTCTGGTCAGCCACCCTGAGTATCCATCCCACCTGCTTCTTGACGTTGCCAATCTCTGCCTGCATCCTCTGGATGTTGCGGTTGAGCTCAGCAATCTCCATCTTGGTATTTTTCAGGTCGTTGCCATGTCTCCCTGCTGAGATCTGGAGTTCCTGGTACTAAGGGTCAAAGGCACATCATGGTCAGCACCCGCTGCCCACTGTGAATCCTCCAGGAAGGGATGGGTCTGGGCTGTTCTCCCCTGGGAAGTTCCAGAGTTAGCCCACCTACAGCTGTGGTCCCACACACGAACGTACGTACACCCATACCAAACCTCTCTCACCTGAGCTGCACACACACACACACACACACACCTCTATACCAAGTCTCCCTAATTCCCCACCACTCAGGCAGGCAAACCTGCTTCTTGATGTTCTTTTTGTCTTATTTATTTTTACACATAAACCTTCACACTGGTCCTTATCCACACTGGGACCTCTCACTTTTTCCACTCTACCATATTCCTTCCTACCATTTAGGAATCTGCTAATATGCCCTGTCCTGGGGGCAGGACCGCCTGTCCTCAGACGCCCTCAGCGTGCTCCTTGTTTGTGCACATTTCTCCCTCTCTCTCCCTCTCTCCCTCTCTCTCTCTCTCTCACACAACACATGGTGAAGGGAGAGTTGATTCAAGAGAATCAGCTTTCTGATGTTTTCACTATCTTCCTCCCCAGTCCAATAACAAAATCCATTCCATCTCAGAACATCTGTTTGCAGAACAGTGGGACAGACCAAGATCAACTAGGATTGGAGTTGGCCATAAGTAATTCACAGAGCATATCTATCACCCAGTGCCAGTTGTTCAGAATTTGGTGACTCAGCTGTCATGTTTATCCCTTCAACTATAGTCTTCATCATCCAAATGGGCCCAGGTCAATTTATAGTAAAAAAAAAAAAAAGAGTAACCAAAGATACACCCAAAGACTTAACCATGTATATGTTTATCTAATATGTGCAAATGTAGTCTCATAATGGAATATGTTGTACTAAAATGTTGTAGAATATTTAGCATCACAGTAAGGTATTCATAAGTGGTAAGTAAAACAGAAAAGTGAAAAATACAAAATTATATTTTAATGGATATTATTATGAAACAATTAAAAGCATTCTAGTTGTTAAGAGCAAAGGTTTGTAGACAGCACATCCAAGTTTAATTAGGTTCTGATACCACTTGCTTGCTACAAAGTATAGGGAATCTCACACTGTATTATTTATAAAATGGGGATAATGAAATCCTTACCTGTTAGGGTTGTTGTAAGTATTAAATGAAAAAATATAGTAAGCATGTGTGTGGTACCTGGCACCTATGAATTCTCCATAAATGTTAGCTACCAAGAACTGGTAGAACCACGGCTGATGAGATATGGGTAATCTTTACCCATAATTTCTAAAGTTTCTGTAACATGTTGTACTATAGAAATAAAAGGAAGCTGATACCAGTCCTTGGAAGTATCTGTTTATTTGGGGGTGCAAGTCTGGGGTCCCTGGCTCACCTTAGTCTGGTACAACAACTCAGCCTCATCCTTACTCCTCTGTACAATCAGCTCATACTCAGCCTGCACTGCTTCGATGATGCTGTCCAGGTCCAGGGTGCGGTTATTGTCCATGGATAGGATGACATTGGTGTCGCTGATATGGGTCTGCATCTGGGACAGCTCCTGCAATACATGGGGCCCAGTTGATTCCTTTCACTCCCCTCCTAGAGTCCTCAGTTTCCCTGGGGAAGCCAGAACCTTAGTCCAGGAGGGGTCTTGGGAGAGTCTTTAAACTGTGTAATAAGAAGGAATGGGAAAGTCCTAACTACCTCAGGTAAAGGGAATGGGGCCCAGGCTTAGCCTCCAGGGAGAAGGAAAGAGCCTCCCCATCATGTCTGTCCTGCCCCCTCCATCCTGGCCTTATTCCCACCTGGCTGCCATGAGCTGACCCCCACAGCAAGCATACTAGCTCCTTGAAACCACAAAAGTTCTGAAGCAACAGAAAGGACACCAGCTGAGGAGCCACTCACTTGACTAGCTTGGTGACCTAGCAAGTAATTGAATCTTACACTGTCTCAGCTTCCTCTTCTGTAGAATGGAGGTACTCATCATGTAAGTAGAACTCCTACCACAGCATAGAGCATGGACCCCATCAGACACAGGTGACAGGAGGATCAGGGCAAAGGAGCATACCATACCCCTGCAGTCTGCCTTCACTCCCTCTAAGATGCATATTGTCATCTCCTGCAGAGTTCTCTAATGACCCCGTCAGCTCCCCACCAGAGTGCATGTTCTGGAAGGTTTCTGGTTGGGTTTTCTGCTGTATGTCCCAGTGTTAACTTCATTTTCCAAACAGACTGGGTGCCGTGAAACAGAAACAACTTTATCTCCTCCTATCTTTGGATTCTCGCTGACCCCATCTCCACCACCCCACCCAGGAACTCTGAGAATTGAGGGTTGAGAGGATGGCTGACTCCAGACTCACAGAGCTGGGGGCCTGGGGACATGAGCTGGTAGTGGGGAGCGTCAGGTTCTAGACATCTTTCTTTCATCCATACCTCTTGTGAGAAAAGAAAGGGGTCCCTCGTAAGAGCTGAACTCACCATTTGAAATAAATACTTCAGGAAATTGACCTCCCCAAGCAATGTGTCTACTTTGGATTCCAGATCTGTTTTGCTCACATAAGCAGCATCCACATCCTGAAAAGCAAGCAAAGATGGTTTGAAATTGTCACCCAGGAATTTCCTGCCATATTAGCTTTCTGGAAGGCCTAGGAGCGTGTCAAAGCCTCTCTGGATTTATTTCCTGGCCTGAAAATGCCAACACTCAAATCAGAACCTTGCAAACCCTGACTATCCTGGCCAGAAGGAGGCATGACACAGACCTCCATACCTCTGCCAGCCACACACACACACATACACACACACACACAGACCCTGGGTGCCTCCCCAGTCCCGTGGACATACAGAACTGACACTCAAAGCTGTCAGCTACTTTAATGTCACTTTCAGAAGCCTGGAGAGTTGTGAACAGGATGATTCCTACAGAATCACAGCAACATCCATTTCAGATTTCCTTCCCCTTCAGTGCAAGAGCCCCATTTGGCAGCACCCATCAAGATGGCCCCAGAAACCATTCTGTCCATGTCACCAAACATCCCACAGGGGTGTCTCACTCCACCCAGTCTCTTGTGTCCACAGCCTCCCTTGGGACTTCCCTTTCCCTTACCTTCTTCAGAACCACAAACTCATTCTCAGAGCTGGTCCTCTTGTTGATTTCTTCCTCATACCTAGGGAAGGCGGGGAGCACAGACAGGCTTCGGGGCTGACCTTGGCTCCCTGAGGTGTCTGCTCACGGCAGAAAGCTCGGGCTTTCCCAAACTACTGCTGTCCTGGACTCAGAGAGCCCTGCTCACAGCACTCACTGCCCCCTGCCAGGGCCTGGCGCTCTCACTGCTGAGCTCTGGAGCCAGATCTCAGTTCCCAAGCTAACAGAGCAGATGAGGACCCAACTTAAAAAAAAAACAAAAAAACCCAGAGCCTCACAGCCCTCAAAATGTCAGTTTTTATTCTGATATTTTACCTATGTAAATATGTCAAACTCAATCATTTTTTTCTCCATGAAAAATATAAACTAACCACCACTTTTACTAAATTTTTAAGAAAAAAATTTGCACCTACAATTCTGCCACCCAGCACCTCCAGTGTGAGTTTGATTTTCCCCTTCTGACTCACACACCCTTGGCTCGCCCTGGCACAACACAACAAGCACATCAGGGAGGGAGAGAGAGGGAAAAGCCACTCTGCCACTTACACAATTGCTCAGGAATAGCTGGTCTTGAGTTTGACAACTCTTGCAACCTCTACCATTACTACTAATAATAGCTGGCACTTATTGAGTGCTTGGTGTGTGCGGGCACTGTACAAAGAATTTACTAAGCAAAATTTCACCTAAATCAGCCATGCTCAAAGTGTGGTCCCCAATCCACCAGCATCAGCACCACTTGGTGACATGTTAAAACTGCAAATGCTCTGGCCCCATCCCAGACCTACTGAAGCAGAAACTCTAGGCTGTGGAGCTCAATGATCTGATTTCAGCAAGTTGATGCACGCCAAAGTTTGAGAACCATAGACCTATCTGTTACAATAATCCAGCAAGGAAGTATCCCCACTTTAACATGAGAACCAAAGACATAACTCATTAACAGATAATAAGTGGCAGAGCCCATTTAGCCCTAACATCCACAAAAGCTCCCCTGCCCCTCCCCACTCAGTACAACTGACAGCTCCCATCCTACCAGGGCTGCCATTGTACAATGGTGCCCTCTGCGCTGTGCAGGGCACAGCCCACACACCTGCATCTAATGGCCCCAACCCCCCCTCTTACATATGAACACTGCAGCAGAATGTCTTGCCCCTTATGAATCAGCTTCCTGCTGTGCTGCTTCCCAATCCCTTTACCCTAGCAGGGGCCTCACTTGTTCTTGTAGTCCTCCACAACATCCTGCATGCTCCTGATCTCTGAGCTTTTGCGCATCTGCTCATTATTAAGAAAATCCACGTTCTTCCACAGCCCGCTGATGTAGCTCTCAAAGAGAGTTTCCAGGTTGCTGGTCCGTGTTGAGATGTCCACCTGCTGCAGCAGCTCCCATTTTGTTTGTAGCACCTTGTTCTGCTGCTCCAGGAACCGCACCTAAGAGCAAGGACCGCAGCCCATCCCCAGACGGTGGGTCAGAGCAACTCACCCACAAGAAAGGGGATCAGCAGCCCTGTTGTAGACCCAGACCCCAAAGAATCAGGATGAGCCCTCTAGGGATCAGAGAGCTTTTCCTTCCCTGGGACCAGGACAACAGAAAGCAATATGGTTTCCGATGGTGACCAATGGCTACAGGTCAACTAGCCTAAAGTTAACACTGAGCCCACACTGGTTTTGAGGACACATCGCCTCCAATGAGTGCTATGTTTCTTTCTGCCTCAAATATTTACATCATAGAATTGTCACCTCTGCACTCAATTTACCCACGCCAACTTAAGGAAATGGTGTTTCTGGACCTGGGAAACAATAAAAAGTCAAGGTTCCTTTCTCTTTATGGTTGATATGCATTAACTGAATGAATACAGGGAGGAAATAAGGAGAGAGAAGCCACAATTGGGCTTGGAATATTAAAACTGATTTCCAAGCAACTTCCCTAGGTGCACCCTATAGCCTAAGTGCTGGTATGTTTCAGGAAGGCAACCTATAATGTGTATATAGTGTGTATATAGTCCAGACAGGATTTTTTTTAATGGTCTCATTTTTTCAATTGTGTAATACGTTCAAGTGAACTTTTGGGTGGGTCAGCAGGTCTTTGGGAAACACTCAAGTTGCTGTTTCCTAAATAGCTCAGGAAATGGGGAGTGGGTACCCCCCCTGAATTTGCACTACCTCTTCCCCAAAAACTGTACACAAAGGTGAGATGAAGGGGCCTGAGAGGTAGCTGGCTATTCAGACCAAGTACATGGCCTTGGTACTTTACATCGTGACAACCAGCTTTTACCCTTCCTCTGCCAGTTGCTCACAAATGGAAAAATAGAGCCTCTTCTCCCCTGTGCTGAGAGATGATAGCTCTGCCTCTTTGCTCAGACCCTGGCATGTGTCTATACATACACTCATACATACACATACCACGTTCACATATACATTCACACTCCCTCACACATACACATCCCTCCAAAATCTAGCACCCTCCTCCAGGAGCTGTGCAAAGAAGCAAACCCACCCACTGCTTTATGCCATCAGAGCAGAACCCTGCAGGCATGCCTTATAGCGTGGCGCTAAGGAGGACACCCAGAACCCCAGCCCCTGTGCCTATCCATCCAAAGGTCAGCCCTTAGTAACTCCCTTTGGATCATGACTCTAAGCTGGACAATGTTCATGGAGAGCACTATTTCCCATGGCTAATTTTTGCTGGCTTTAGCAAGGCCAGAATTTGGGTAATCAGCAACCTCTCACAAGCTTGTCAACACAGCCTGTAATATTCCTGGGAGGAGCTCCTGCCGCTGTCTATTTTTACTGTGTGGCAGCACACCCAGAAAATTCAATTCACTACTCATTCAGAAGCCTGTGCTTAGTGGCAGTGGCATTGTGGGAACCAAAGGAAGAATGTTGTGGCAGTGTCTGTGTGGTGAAGGTCAGATAACATAGGGCCTTTTATAGGGCCCTGGCTTTTATTCCAAATGACACAAGAAAACAGTGGAAGATTTAAATGGGGGAGCTATGGGCTCTGTTGTACTGCTAAGAAAAGGTTGTACAGGGCTAAGGAGAAATACAGGAGACCAGGTCAGACACCAGGATCAGAATCCCTGTGACTGAAACCTCCTCTTTCCAGGACAGAGGCCACTTGGCTGATGAATCTCTCCTCTTGGCCACCACAGACCTTGCCCTCAGAGAAAGTCAGGAAGCTAAAGACTCTTGTACCTTGGCCTCTGCCCCATGCCATAAACCTGGACAGATGCTCTGTGAACGGCAGCAACCATAATCCAATAAGAGTCTCAGATCAGTACCAGAGCCTGTGGTCATCTCACTGGCCTCAACCACCTTTCTCGCTGCTCCCCCATGCCCCAATCTTGACCTCTTGGTAGTATCTCCTTCACCTTTACCTTTACCTTCACCTTCACTGTCTTTCTTGTTCCGGTCAAACCCTCTCAGTTTGTGCCTGTGCCTTAAGTGTGATATTGAGCCGAATTTCCAATCCAGGGTGACCAGCAGTAGCCAGAAACACTATGCTTTGCTGAACTCCTTTTTGGCTCCCTCTGAGCCTCAACACTCTCCTCTATACCCCTCCTCCTCTTGCTCACATACTCTGTCCTGTCCCCAGTATTTGCCCTGATACCAGGCAGTGGCCACTGTGCCTCCAACTCTGAGTGAAAGGCAGGCATAGAGGAAGGTCTTTACCATGGCTGTTCTGCCAGCCTCTACCTGGACATTTGGGCCTGAACCAAACCTAAGGTTTAGCCAGGGACTACAGAGAAGAGCTTCCACAGCTCCATTTTCCCCTTTCTTGGCCCTGGAAGAGCTAGAATGCTGCATTGAATGTCACTGACTTTAGCTACCAGCAATACCCTAGTCACCTAGGCCTTTCTGCCTGCCTCCAGAGCTTCATCTCTACTTCTTCCATCTTCCTTCTATTGTGCCATTTTCCCCAGGAATATTAACCATCTGAAATTCCCAAAAGATGTTACACTTTCATGTCTCCTGGTCCTTCTTCCAGGAAGTGCCCTCTTCCCTGCAAAGCTGTTTGACTTCTCTCCTACCTTCAAGACTCAGGTCAGACCCGGGACCTCAGAGAAGCTCTCCTAGAATCCAGCAGGAAGAGCTTATAGTGCCTTCCTTTGAATGTCTATGGTCCAGAGAGTTCTACCCTTATTAATGCACTTCTCATACACTTTTGCATTAATTCTCTTGCTTTTAGATGTGGGACTGACTCCTTGTTTCCTGTCATCCTTATAGTACCTGGCACATACTAGATGGCACATAATAAATGCTTAGTAAATATGTGTGAGCTTGAATAGGTAGATAGATGAGTAGGTAAATTTATAATTGTGTAGGTCAATGGATGGGTGGGTGGATGGATGTACTGGTAGAGGTAGGTTGTGTGTGTGTGTGTGTGTGTGTGTGTGTGCATACAGATGGATGTGTGCAATTGTGTGGGTAGAAAGATGGATGGATGTGTAGATGGGTGGGTAGATGGATAAATGCATAGTGTGGGTAGGTGGATGATGAATGGATTGTGTGGACAAGTGCATGGATGGATATGTGTGGATGGGTGGACAGATGGAGGGAGGAATGGATGATGGATATATGGATGGATGGATGGATGGATGGATGGACATGTGTTGATGGGAATATATGGATGGATAGGTGTGTGTGTGTGTGTGTGTGTGTGTGTGTGTGTGTGTGTGTGTGGAGAGAGAGAGAGAGGGAGGAAGGGAAGGATGTGGCATGTGGCTGAGTGGATGGATGGACAGGTGCATAGGTAGATGAAAAGTGAATACTGTTGAATGAGAATTAGCTTATACACTGTGTATCTGTTGAGTATTTTCACACCCTTTATCTGCTTTCCTGAAAAAAGATAAATATAAAAAGAAAATCCCACCAGATAGCTGAAAAACCTTCCTAAGTCTCAAAGCATACATATCTGGAAGTAACTGTCATCATCAAACTGAAATAGCACAATGGGGTGAGAAGTTTTGTGATCAAAGACTCTGCCTGGCCTTAAAGTACTCACCTTATCAATAAAGGAGGCAAATTTGTTGTTGAGAACCATAATCTGTTCCCTCTCCTGGCTCTTGATCCTCTGAATTTCAGGGTCCACCTCCAGGTGGAGTGGCTCTAGGAGGCTCTGGTTAATGGTCACCTCATGGATGCCCCCCGAAAATGAAGGACCAAAGCCCCCAGGCCCAAAATTGCTAGCCCCAAATCCTGCACCCCCTAAACCACCTCCTCCAAGGCCAGCACCTCCAAATCTCCCACCTGGAAAGCCACCCCCCCCAAAGCTTCTGCCCCCTCCAAATCCTCCTCCTGCTCCCCTACCCTGATGGAAACCACTGGCACTTCTCCCCACCAGGCCCATGGAGATGCTTTTACTGCCACCCAGGTTGAAGAGGCTCCTAGAGCCAAACCCTCTTCCGTGGCCCCCATATTCACCAGAATCACACCTCCCCTGGGCCTGACTCACAGACCCCGCCGCCCGACTCCTACCACCAGAGCCTGAGAAAGACCTGTTGCTATAGGCCCGCCTGCTCCTTGAGCTGAATGCAGATTGAGAACTAAATTGGCGGCTCATGGTTGCTGGAGCAACCAGAGGCGCAGACAGAGCAAGAGCACAGCTGGAAGAAGGCAGAGATCAAGGAGGGAAGGAGCTATAACTCCTGGGAGAGACCTGGTTCAGTCCCTATATATTCACATCAGCTGGGCTGGGCCCCTTCAGAACCCTGGGAGGGGAGTATTAGTGTTTAGTTGCCAGCCAGTGACACCTGTTTAAACCTTCACACCTATGTGTTGCAGAAATCACATCTCAGAAAACTTCCCTGACTTGATCATTTGTCACTTATCTCTTGCCACTGAGAGATCAGAGTGCAATAATCTCTCAGGATCTAGTTACGGTAATCTCCTGTACAGTTTCTCCCCCAAATTATTAGTTGATGTCTTCCTAAGAAACTCCACCATTTAATTGTTTGTTTGGGGCATGGCTTGGAGATCTGGTGCAAAGCTAGGGGGTGTCTACTTCCTGTCTTGGCATTTCTAATCTATTACAGACAATATTTTTGTAAAATAAAATGAATTACCCTTTAAAGAAGATTTAAGGACCAAAGACATACAAAACATGTTCTAATTTTTCTTTTATTTTTATATTCAGCAATCATAAAATGGTTCTATTGTTTAAAATAACAAGGTGCTGGGGATTTAGCTCCATGGTTTTGCTGCCTGCCTGGCAAGCGCAAGGTCCTGAGTTCAATCCCCTGTACCAAAAAATTTTTTTAAATAAAAGCAAGTTCCTAAGTGGTTGCTCTTCAGTTCTGTACTTAGTAGGAACCAATAACAGAGCACCCATGGACCAGCAATAGCATATTCCCACAATCTGGGAGCCACCATACCAGACAGTCAGCCTCAGGCAGAGCTCATTTCATGTGTATCAGTGTCAGCCAACAGAAATGTGTGTTTGTCCTCTTTGTCTTTTGACCAGAATATAATAATAATCCTTTTTTTTTTTTTTTATACCGGGGATCGAACTCAGGTCCTTGCGCTTGCGAGGCAGGCAGCAGAACCACTGAGCTAAATCCTCGGCCCTGTAATAATAATCTTGTTAAATTTGAAAGGAGAAACAACCCTGAACTTCCAGCCTCAGAATAAATGGCTAAGTGAAGGTTTGCCCACTTGGACACAATAAAACTGGAAAACAGATATAATGTTAAATGAAGGAATCAGAATACACAATGGGGTGTGTGTTGTGAACTTATAAAAATTAACAGTGCAGATAAGACAGGGTCCAAAAAGTAACATAAAAAGTACATGGGTCTATTATGGATTGTCAGAGATTTTTTTTTCCCGGAATTTAAAATGGCCTTTTCCCCTTGCATTTATGCAATAAATAAATATTTTTTGCAAAAGCTGAGGCAGAAATCATAGGTGCCCCCAAAAGTTGGGGCAGAAATGCCAATTGAGGTGAGAAAGAGTTAGTGGTAGAAAGAAGAGAGGCAGCACAGCAGCAGGGAGGAGAAGCAGCCTACAGCTGGGAGAGGCTCTGAGGGCAGCTCCAATTTCCACACTTCCTTATCACCCTCCTCTGTCCTCTGCTCAGTGGGTCATCTCCAGGAGATACTGTGGCCTAGAAGAGAGATGAGTGTGGGATGTGCAGACAGAGGAGCTGGTTTCAGCTCCCATCCCTGTTCCTTTAAGGCGATGCAATCTCAAGCATGCACCTACTCAACAGCCTTAGCTACTAAATGAATTGTAGTGTCTATTTCTCAGAAAGTCAATGCCATGAAATGTAAAACTAATAGGATATACATAATACATTCAGCAACTGTTAATGTAGCTGCTCACAGATCCTGGTAGGGTAATAACTATCCGACCTTGCCTGGAATTCTCAATGCTGAAACTGTGACAGTCCTGGGCAAGTCAGAAGAATTGGTCATGCTAGCTCTGGGCACCTTTGGGCAATCCATCCCTACTCCTAACCCTCATATCTTTGAGGATGCTTGGTAAGAGATTGAAGCCAGGGTATGTGATAAGAAGAAAACAAGTGGAGCCAGAGGAAAGAAATAGAATATATAAAGAATTGAAAAAAATCAGACCCCCCGAATTCAAAGACCCAATTCAAAAATGGCCATCTGAAATGAACAGACATTTCTCAGACAAAGCAGTAAAAGCAACAAATAAATATATGAAAAAATGTTCAACATCACTGGTCATTCTAGAGATGCAGATGCAAACAACATTGAGATTCCACCTCACCCCAGAAAGAATGGCTGCTATCAAGAAATCAGCCAATAACAAATGCTGGCGAGGGGGGTGTGGGGAGAAAGAAACCCTTCTCCATTGCTGGTGGGAGTGTAGACTGGTGCGACCATTGTGGAAATAAGTATGGAGATACCTCAAAGAACTAGGACTAGAGGTCCCAATTGACCTAGCTATTCCCCTGCTGGGTATCTTCCCAAAAGAATTAAAAGAATCATACCACTGTGATATGTGTCCACCCATGTTTATAGCACCACAGTTTGTAATAGCTAAAGCTTGGAAGAAGCCCAAATACCCATCAACTGGAAACTGGATAAAGAGGATGTGGGTTTTTTTATAAAATGGAGTACTACTCAGTAATAAAGAACGAGAAACTAGAGTCATTTATAGCTAAATGGATGCATATTGAGGCCATACTCTTAAGTGAAATAAATAGGACACACATGTGTAAATACCTAATAGTTTCTCTAGTGTGAGAAACTGAAAGTGTAAATAAGGGTTAAAATGATTAAAATGAATAATTGATAATTTGAAATAGGAAAAAAGGTCCAAAGAGGTAGGGGTGAAGGGAGGGGAAGGGGAACGGGAAGAAGGGAAAGGAAAAATTATGAGAAAAGAAAAAAATGGAAATGATGTCTATGTAAATAGGGAAGGGTGGTGGGGGTGAAGGGTGCACAGGTAATGGGGAAAAAAATAAGAATCAAGATACATCAGGTACCGGTCAAACACCCAATGATAAATGTAAACAAATTGTATACCTAAAATGTACCAATAAAAGAATTTAAGAATTAAAAAAAAGAAAGTCATACTAATTTTAAGATTTGAACATTTTATGTGAAAGAATATCAAATGTTATATCTTAAGCGTTTGATGAAAACTTTTATAAATCTGCACATTTGAAAGAAGCATACATACATATTCAGGTCTTTTGAAGTCTCTGTCACTGATTTCTAGAGATGCTTCATGTTTTGAATTAGATGTTTAATTTTTCTCAAAAAAAAAGAAAAGAAAGAAAGAAAGAAAGGGCAATGGAGCTCAGGAATAGAATGGGTTAGTGTGAGGAAGTTGCCTGAAGGTGAGAATTCTGAGTCGGGTAAGGTCAAAGGAGGCAGAGAGAACAAAGCAGGGAGAAGAGGCAGTGATCAGCAGGGAAGTCAATGCAGAGTCCAGCGAGAAGGAGCCAAGGTCCTAGATAAGAGGAAGTGTGGCCTGGTAAAAAGATACTTGAGTTGAGCATTTTAAAGCCTGTCCTTCCCCACAACTTGGCTATTTAAGTCCTTGGGCCTCAGTTTCCTGGCCTGTAAAACAAAGGTAATAATATCAGCTCTACAGGTGACTCTAATAAGCAGTAAGCTCCAAATGGATGAACACTTTTTTCACTCCAAGGAGCGATCGGAGTGGGATGCCTTCCCCTAGCACCTTCACTGAGCCTTCCCTGAAGACTAGAGAGTCTAGACCTCATGAGCCCTCCTCCCTTTATGCTCCAGTGCTTCCCAGGACCCCTCACTTCCAACCCCAATCATGAAAAACAAGCATAATTAACCCCATTTGCCTCCATCTCTACTGTCAGCTAAAAAACTAAAATCTCCTTGATTTAGGGACCAAACATCATGGGTCAAGTGCCCCTTTTCACTATCACAGTGCCTATCAAATTGCTAGGCAGACACTGCCTCACTCAGTTAAAGTGAAGACCAGCACACAGATATCTTGGGGAAAACAAGAACATGGACCCCACCTTGAGTGGCCCTGGAGTTGAATGCCAGCTGTAGCATTTACTAGTTTTTTACTGAAGTAATGACTGAGCTTTTTGAACTCTGCTTGTCTGATGCTTAAAGCACCTGGCACAACATTTGACAGCAAGTATTAAAATTATTTCTGGTCTCAATAGCAATGGTTACAGTATTGAGACTTACAAGTACTATGAGTTTTTAGAAAGAGAAGCACCTGAAGCAGGCATCACAGAAGCAAGAGCCTAGCCCCGGCTGCCCTTGAAGAATGTGTGGCATGCGAGTAGGCAGAGTACTCTGCACTCTTACTGAGTACTTTCAGTGGGCAGTGGATGGTCTCATTACATCTAAATACCAGCATCCTAAGGAAGGTATTCTTATTACTATCTTCTATTTACAGATGGAAGATGCAGGGAACTAGTACTGGTGAAGGACCAGGGGAGCTGCTTGTGCACATGCCTAGAGGGAAGAGTGGACACAGTGAGGAGGCAAAGGGATCCAGCCATAAAGAGGCCACTCTCCTCGAGGGAGGAAGTGGGAAGTAGCAGAGCTGAGGCTCATGGGTCACAGCAGGTACCAGCAAAGTCCTGGAGAAGAATCTGCTCAGCACTCACCCAGGTTTGTGTTCATCCTCATGCTAAATATGAGCATGTATTAAGCTGGGATAAAATAAAAAAGAGAAGCCCTAGACAGCAACGTCTGGAAAAACTACTTGGCTCTTGACTATGACCAGCTGCCAGCATCCAGTCCAACACGCCCATCCATCTCCTGTCAGTTCGACAGCCCTTGGTGGGCTGTTGTCACTCCCAGGAAAGGAAAGGTGGAGAGGAGGGATACCAGCAAACACTAGTAACAAAGCCTTTGGTAGAGGGTGACAGCTATTTCCCACTCCCTTGGAAAAAGAAAAAAAATACTTAAAATAAGCATGCAAGGTTTTACTTGTCCCAAGGAAGATATTTAACTTCAGGTCAGCAGCAGAAGGTGAATAAGGTTACTAGGAAGAATCACTATCCCAAAGGGAACCAACTCCTCAACTGCTAGGTCAGCACAGAGTAATGGTTTCAAAATTGCTGCACATTGCATTCACCTGGGCAGCTTCAAAACCACAGGTACCTCGGTCCCCCCACATGCTGGGACTTAACAGGGATATGGTGTGGTCTGGACCTTAGAGTTTTTCAAAGCTTGGAACCCAGGGCTTCCTTCTCCAGAACCCACGTGTATTACCAAGAAGATGGGGTCTTCAGAGAGGGATGTTCTCCTTCCTCCCCTCCCCTCTCTCCCTTCCTGTACCAGAGAGTGCTCTCCTTAAAAGGCAATGGGCAGTCAGCTGAAGCCCCTAGTGTGCCCCCACACACACTCAAAGGTACTAAAATCCAGCCATTATCAGCCTGGATCACAGGGCTCGAGAGGAGCTGCTGGCTGACCAGCAGAGGCAGCCCCCACAAATCTGTTCCTCACCTCACCCTGCAGCTCCCAGGGTCTGGAGGTGGCTATCTCAGGGGTGTGTCAGTGATGGGGACAGAGAAAGGGAGGGAGGAAGAATTTCACTCACTGGCCCTCACCCAGGAGGGAGGGAGAGCTGCAGTCCTAGTATAGACATGAGGTCCTTTTCTTGCCCTGCAGTGGGAACTTTGGGGCCTGTAGTCAGCAGAATAGAGGCACTAATATAACACAAATGGGGACAGCAGGCTCCTGGACTACACAGAAGCTCCTAGCTGGCTTCCCATGCCCTCAGCATACTCTTCTCCCTGTGTGAACATCAAAACCAGACGTGTAAAGATCATCAGCCCAGTACCTTCATTTTACATGGAAGAAATAGGTATGGAGAGAGAGACTCTGTAGAAGTCACAGAAAAGGTTGGTGGTACAACTAGAACTGGAGCATGGGTGTCCTCCCTTTCACCCAAAGAGTACACAGAGCCCCGAAGAAAGCCCCAGGCAGTCTCTGCATCCGAAGCCTGAGAGAGAGGGATAGATGTGGGCTCCTCCTCCAGTCCCCACAAGGCCCTGCGTGCAGGGGTGGGAAGGTAATGATAGGGGGTCGTCCTGATTTCTGGAGTATGGTGTATGTTGGGGGCACCAACGAAGGTCTCAAAGTCCTTCTCAGGCCCCCAGAGAAGCCAGGACCTCACCTTTGATGGCCCTTCGACTGGAAGCTGAGGCTCAGGCAGTCTCCTTCCTTCTTACAAGACGAATGGGAGGTCTTTGGCCTGGAAACTGTCCAAAAACCCTCACCACGTCTCTGCAAATTCCCATGGTAAAGTCCAGAAACAATATTGTTCCAGACACATTAAGGGTCTTCATTCAACATGGTGGGAGCCATGACTATTCATATACCCTTTCACCAAGGTGATAACTGGCTCTTGTCCCTGAGGCACCGGGAGCAGCTGGGCAGGTGTGCCCCCAAAGGAAAATAAGACTTGGATTCAATTCCAAGAGAAACAGTGAGGTCCCAGCAGAGGAATGGGCCTGTCTGGGTGGAGGGCGCTTTTGGATGCTGGATCAAGAAGGAGAGCAGAGTTGCAGATTCGTTGGTGGTGGGATGAGGACCAGACTCCCACATCCCTGGGCGGGGATTGAGACCTGTAGAAAAGTGCCAGCTCATGTCTCACCTTGCCCATGGTGGGAGAGAGTAGAATGGAATACAGACATAAGGAATTAATAATTTATGATAATTTCTTCACTTAAAGAAGAGGCAGGTTACTAAACATTGACCGTAAACAGTAACAACCCCTTTTGAGCTCCTGCAACATGCCAGGAGTTAACCGATGGGGTCACTTGATCTGCACAACCTCATTTACTTGGGGGGAGGAGCCTGGGGGTGGCCAAGCAGCCTGCTCATGGTCTCATGGCTTGGGAGCGCTGGGCCAGCATCACACCTGGGCAGCGTGAGTTCAAAGCCTGGGAGCTTGTCACTGTGCTATTTTATCCTCTACTATGTGGGACAATGTAGGGAAGTTTTGGGGATTGGACTGTTGGTGTTGGAATCCTGGCTCCACCCTGACTATCTATTTCTATGACCCTCCATAGGTTCATTGATCTTTGTTCTTCTGTTCCCTCATTGTGAAGTGCAGGTAGTAGCGCTGCTGACCTCACAGTTAGTTCTTGAGGAACTCTTACCACAGTGCCAGGCAAATAACAAGAGAGCATCTATTTTAGCAATTACTCCATTGTTACACATTTCTTTGTTTGTTTTTGGTTTGGTTTGGTTTGGTTTTTTGAGACAGGGTCTCACTATGTAGTTCAGGCTGGCCTTGAACTCACTATGTAGCCCAGGCTGGCCTCATTAAGCACATTTTTCTCAACCAAACTGTGTTTTCCATCCAGCTTCCTATGATAAATTATAGAGTGATTGTGACAGGAAAACACAACCCAGAACATATTGTAAAGCATATAAAAATATCAAAAAGCTTTTCCTTAATAATCTATTTAAAGGAAAAGTAGCAAAGCCCTCATAAATTTGAAACAAGTTAAAAGATTCTTTTCATCATTACATGAAAGGCCCCATCTCCCCAAGGTGCATGCACTGCCTAGAATGGGTGTGTGACCCCAGTGGCCTTTATTTTCTTCTTCCTTCTCCTTATTTATAGAATTTGTTTCTCATAAGTGATGGCACATGCCTGTAATCTTAACACTCCAGGAAGGTAAGACAGGAGGAATACAAACTCAAGTCCAACCTGGACAACTAATGAATTAGTGAGACTCAGTCTCCCAATGAAAAGGGGTTGGGGGCTGGGGGCTGGAGATGTAGCTCAGTGTGAAGGCCCTAGGTTCAATCCCTAGTATAGAAAAAAATACAATTTTAAAAAAATGTTTATTTACAAACCCGAAAGTGTGTGCCCTTAGATCAACATCTCCCCATTTCTCCCACCCCCTAGCCCCTGTCAATCACCTTTCTCTTGGTATTTATGTACTGAACTTTTTTCAGTTCCACATATAAGTGAAATCATACAGGGTTTTTTCATTCTGAATCTAGTTCATTTTACTTAATGTAATGCCCTTTAGGTCCATCCATGTTGTCACAAAGATCAGGGTTTCCTTCTTTGGTGCAGATGATTAATATTCCAATATATGTATCCCATTATCTTTCCCCACTTCCTTGCAATGGACAGGCAGGTTGAATTCATATCTTAGCCATTGTGGATAAGGCTGCAACGAACTGATTTTATTTCCTTTGAATATGTACCCAGAAATAAGACTGCTTGGTCACATAGTGTTTTGGGTTTTACTTTTTAAGGAATTCCCACAATGTTTTCCATGATGGCTGTCCTGTACCTGTTTACATTGCCACCAACAGTGTGCCTGGAGCTCAGCACCAGAGAACCTTCAGAGAAATGCAAATAAAAACCACAGTAAGTTAGCACCTCACCCCAGTTAAGATGGTTGCTATCAAAAACATAAGAGAGGCCGGGAATTTAGCTCAGGAACACCGGCGCCTGCCTCACATGTGCAAGGTCCCGAGTTCAATCCCCAGTATCAAAAAAAAAAAAGATAAGAGATACATGTTAGCAAAAATGTGGAGAGCAGGAAGCATTTGCCCCGTGGTTTTGCTTTTGAAGGGTGATGGGACAGCCCCGCTGAGATCCGACGGCAGTGACTGCCCCCACACTCCGCTCTCTGTGTATTAGACTATTCCAAGGAAGATCTTCACGCCAGAGCTGGAGCAGTCCCTGCTGAAGCCACAGTCATTGTTATGTTTTTCTAGACCCGTGAGCATTTGGCTATCGCTCAGCCATTTGTTTACTCATCTAGGAGTTTCTGTGATCACCACAAGGAGCGTCCTCTCATATTTATCTGACATCTTTGTCGGTCCTTTATGCTAGTGAAGACAAGACTTTATAAGGAAGGACTTACGCTTTGCACTTGCGCCTACTGCTTCTTCCACCTGCCTGCCCCTAGTTTGCCAGGGCCTCCCGAGCCTTGCACCAACCCTGTGTTCTGTCCACGCCACATAAGGACATTTCAGCCAACCACAGCCCACATATATTGTGGTGACCCCTAAGATCACAATGGAGCAGAAAAACTCCTATCACCTGGGGATGTTGCCACATCATAATGCTTTAGCTCAATGCATTATTCGTGTGTGATGCTGATATAAACAAATCTACTGTGCTGTCCCTTACACAAAATAGTGCACAATTATGTACGATGCAGAACACCTAAGAGCAAACAACTTTGCCACCTGTTTATGTATCTTCCATATTACACTTTTATATTATTTTGGAATGTACTCCCAATTATTAAAAAAAAAGTTTACTGTAAACAGTGTGCCACATACATCTTATACTTCCAGTGCTTCTCACTGTATCATATTCTCTCTCTTTTCTTTTGGTTTGGTTTTGTTTCTTGAGACAGCATCTTGCTATGTAGTTCAGGCTGGCTTTGAACTCACTATGTAGCCCAGGCTGGTCTCAAACTCCTGGCAATCCTCCTGCCTTAGCCTCCTTGGTGCTGGGATTACAGATGTGCACCACACACCCGGCTCCCACATCATGTTCTCTTGTGTTTGGCTTAATCTCGTGTTCATCATTGCCATAGAAACCACAGGCTGTGCCATATTCTGGGTGTATGCCATATGCCCTGGTGTATAGCAGGCTACCCCATCTAGGTTTATGTAAGTACACTTCTATGCTGCTCACACAATGGCAAAACCACCTAAATACACATTTCCCAGGGCAAGGCCCCATCACATAGTGGGCCACCTGGATCTGCCTGAATTCTGTGTTCATGTCAGGGGCAGAAGTGGAGGGCAGCCAATTACCAGGCCAATTACCAGAAAGTTTTCTCCAGGCTCTCATATATCTTAGGGTTTGAAGGCTCCACCCCATATCATATCAAAAATGTTGACATGTAACCTCAGCACGTACAATTTTTTGCTGTAAAATACTTGAATTTTTATGTGCTTTTGAAAATATTTAACTACCAGTAACTCATTCAATTACAGGAATATTACTTGAAAAATAAGGAAATCTAACCTACAACTTTTTTTTCAAATGCAGTAAAATTTTTGAGTTCAAAATGTCATCAATGATCACAGTGGCAGGTAGGCGAAAACCACTCCCACCCCCCAGCCTGAGAACTCAGTGCTTCCTTCCCAAGGATTCTCTGTTGGCCCAGGCCACATTCTCCCAGTGAAAGGAACTATGGGTAACACATTAGACTTGGAGATAAACATAATGGCAGTGGAATCCAGAATGAAAATTCTTCCAGGATATTTGGAACATGTGCATTTTATTAAAGATACAGAACAAAAATTTCCTTACTTGGAGCCAAGAAGGAACAAGTATTGTGCATGGGAAATGGAAGCATCAGCAGGACGTGGTGACCACTGGAACCCCTGGCTAGGAGTGTGGGAGAGGGCTAGCTGGAGTGAAGGCACCTACGGGGCTTGGCTCAGATGCTGGGTGCTGCCTTCTGACCTGGCCCTGTGGATGAGTGGTTTTTCAACCAGATCAGTCTTCCCCATAGCTTTTGAGTTGCGGGGCCAGCCATCTGGGAAGATGAGGCTGGGGCCCAGGTCAGAAGGAGAGGGGAAAACATCCTGCAGAGAAGTGGAAGAGCCCACAGAGCTGGAGTGAGCCAATGGGGAAGGGGCCCAGAGACCCCTTATAGCATCCCATTCAGGAACTATGGTGCGACTGCTGGCTCTGGGAGGAGTTTGGAAAGACACAGGACCACAGCTGCCACTGCCACGGCCACCACCAAGTTCCTTAGACAGTGCAGTTGTCCCAGGAACTAGAGACTGGCAAGATCCTTGGACCTGCACCTGCCATGGCTGCTGGGGCTCTGCTGCCTCCGCTGTCACTGCCCAGGCCCCCACATGCCCCAACTCTCTTCCCAGGCACCTCCTCCCAGAGCACTGCTGCAACTGGATGGTTAACATTCTCTACAAAGAGCATTTGGGATCAGTGAGCATCTGCATGTCCAGCCCAAATTCCTGTAACCACCCCCACCTGCCCACCTGCCTTCTCATGGCAAACCAGTGAGGATTGTGCAAAGGGTGGGGAGGAACACCAGTTTGATGTTTATCAGTCCTGGCACTCCTGAAATATCCTAGCCAGATCCTCCCTGGCCTGCTATAGGGCAACCTTGAAATCATGAAGCTTGTCATTGGTGTCCTTGAGGGTCCCCTACCCATAGTGCTCTGTGTTAACAGTGTCCCTCGGAAGGTTAGCACTGGTGGGGAGCCCGGAGTCTGATTCAGATTCAAGTGGCATTCACTGAGAGCCTCGCATGTGTGCAGGTGTTTGTGCCTAGTGCTAACCTCATGTGAACAGCAGGATTGGTTAATGCAGGCAGGCAAGGGCCCTAGTTTGCAGAGGAGGAAACTGAAGCCAAGAGATAACCAAGGTCACACAACAAGTTAATTGCAGCAGAACTGAGGCTCCCTGATATACACCCATTCAGCTCACCCATTCAGCAGTCATCAGATAGCAGGAGATTCCAGCCTCCTACAGCATATGCAGTCTCCTGAAAGACATTTACAGTCCTGGGCACACTGCAAAAGTAGAAACAGAGGGTGGCAGAGAAATGGTTCTCAGGCAGACCTAGTCCCAAGAACAAGGGTCCCAAGTGCACCCCAGGATCTGGCCCTCTGCCAAACCTGGTCCCTGAGCCCACATTTAAACTTCACCAGTGGCTAAAAATGTCTCAAACTTTCATTTGCTGCACAAGTTCAAGCCCAAGTTTATAAGCAGATAGAATAAATATGAATCAATTGAGCCTAGGGACATTGGCGGGAGATTTGAAGTCAGAGAGAGTTGGGGGAGGAGGCAGTCTGAGATAGTTAGGAATGAGCAGGGGATAGGAAGAAGTAAAGGTGACAGCTGAGGATCCAGGAGGACACAAGCAGACAGAATGGGTCACCTGAGAGGGTACCAAGGAAGCCAATCCAGGAAGGGACTCCAGTCTGCTTCAGGAAAACCAACCTCATGGCTCTGAAACTCAGAAAAGAAGCTCTCGGCCAAGTAACTTTTCTTTGGGCCCACAGATAGCAAGTGGCAAAGCCAAGCCTCCAATTCGATTCTGTCCAATCTGGAGCCCATGCTGAGGGAAGCAAGACATACAGGACTCGAGCTCTAGAAGAGACTCCCGATGTGGACACCCACAAGCTGCTCTGGGTATGTGCCTGCCCAGGGTTCAGCCTACCAAACAAGCCTGACTGAACCACTGACCTAGATGTGAGCACGTCTGAAACAGCCCCACACTTGTCAAGAAGGGTCCTCGGGATGGCACTTCATGTTGTTTCCCTTCAAAAGGCATGGTTTGTGTGCACAATCTCACTCCTTCCTGATTAGGACTAAGGGCCTGACTTTGTAAGCTGATGGGCCAAGAAAAGACAACAGTTTTGAGCCATAGACCACAGTGAAAAATAAACAGTTCACAACTGGGGATGCTGCTGCCTTCTCAGCCTTTAATAAGGTCCCATTGAAGGCTCTCCCTCCCTCTGCCTTGTCTACTCACCAGCTACTACTTCCTGAACACCCTTTCTGTGTGGGGCAGACACTGACTTTCTCTGGCTGGCTGCCCCACTGTCCTGTTGATCATAAAGAGTCCTCTGACTCTTTCTCCCTTTCTCGTTTTCTCTCCTACCTCAAAGCATCCCAAATAACCCCTCCATGATTACAGCTTTTCAGCCTGGTCTCTCAAACTCCCCTACCCTGAAGCGCCTGGGACACTCATTGCTCCTACCATGCCCATAAGGCAAATGAGACACCTTACTTCCATCCGCTCCATAGGAAAGGCTTGAGAATGCAGACCCCATGCCTAGCACCTGTGCTGTACCCCAGAACCCAGCTAGACTTCTTATGCAATTTGGGAAGTTCACGGTTGCCCCGAAAAATCAAGTCACAGTCTCATAAGCTTAGGTGCCAACATGTCATAGTATCCGACATCTGTGGAGGCTCCTCAACTTTTTAAAGCCCTTTCACTTATCTAACCTGAGAGACAAATGGGTAGACTTGCCACACACAGACACACACCCTCTCGTGACTTACAGACAAAAATCTTTTCATTCAACCTTGTGATCCCAAGTGAAAATCAGAAAAGCATTTATCATGAACCAGGTTTGTAGACTATGCCCATGTGATGCCAACCTGCCCTTGGCTCTGCTTTCTGCCAAGAGGCATGAAAATTACAATATAAATCAATCCAGGCAGGAGGGGTCCTCCAGCACATTATTCAGAGAATCCAGGCACAGTGTCCAGCCCTGGTTTCCCCCAGGTCTTTGTTCCTTCTGTATTAGTCAGCTTTTCATGGTGGAGGAAAGCTGCTCATCTCATAGCAGCCAAAAGCAGAGAGCAAGTAGTGAGACAGAGAAAAGTTACACCCTTCCAAGCACACACTTACTGATCCACTTCCTCCAACAAGGCCTCACCTCTTAACAGCACATTCAGCTGTGAACTTAGCAGTGTCAAGTAAGAGCCTTCAAGATCCATTCAGTTTCTTAAAGCCCATCAGCTCTGAACACTTGAGTTTTTGGAGTACTTTAAGATTTTTTAGATCTAAACCATAACATTTTCCAAGAAGTAGAGCATTGGCCAGTATACATTTTGTCTTCTCTCCAAATATTCATTCATTCATTCAATAATCATTTATCAAGCACTGCTTGTGTCAGGAACCAGGCTTCTGAATATATACAATGACAGACAAACACAGTCCATAGTAGGGAGGAGCCCATGGTGTTACTGAAGGGGATATTTGACATATAAACAACTCCTTACTGTACACTGGCTCAGGGTTATTGACAATGAATCAAATAAAGTACTATGGGCATGAAGAAAGGCTATGGATAGTATCATAGGGAGATGATGTTAAGCAGGGTATTGAAGGATGAACAAGAGTGGGTTACTGGGTGAACAATATGAGAAAGGCACCCCTAGTAGAGATGGAAATTTTCTAATATTGTGAGGGGAGTATTGGTAAGGATCCCACATATTGTCAGAAGAGGAGACATGGAGGAGGAAGAGAAATGATAGAGAAGGAGTCAAAGGTGTAGATTAAAAGTAGCTGTGGTAGTCTCTCTGTGCTGTGCAGTGGGGCTTGGGAACTTTGTTGTGTGGGCTGTGGCCCTCAGCACATCAGGATCACTGGGCAGCTGTTAAAAATCCAAATCCTCCAGTCCCATTTGTGGCCTCCTGAATTAAAATCTTTGGGAGTATGGCCCAGACACATGTATTTTTTAAAGCTCCAGTTTGCTTTAATTCCAATGAGCTAATTCCTATAATGAAAGTTCCATGTTCTATAAAAGGCAAGGGGATTAACAAGAGATCATCCCTTGTCCTGTCTGTAAGACAAAGACATAGAGTTTGTCTGGTCTCAGAGCCTGGGCCAAGTCTTTGGCCTCAGAATGGAGGTGCAAATGCTGATGATTGGGGAACACCAGCAGACTGACTCAAGAGAGACAGAAAGCTTCCAAATGTATCATCAAAGAAATTAAAAGCCAAACCACAGGCCTGGGAAAAATATTCATGATACATACACCTAACAGGCCTCAGAAAGATGATGATGAATGAAAGAAGCCAGACACAACAGCATTCGTGATCCAATTTATATGAGTTTCTAAGCTAACCTATAGTGATAGAAAGCAACTCTGCACAAGCCTGGGGCTGGGGGCTATCAGGTGATTGGTTGCAAAGGGGCATGGGAGAGTATTTAGAAGATGTCTTATATTTAGATTATGGTTGTGGCTACACAGGGATATGCATCTGTCAAAACTCAAGGAACTGTACTTTGAAAATGGGTCCATTGTTATCATATGCAACACTTATTTGAAAAGGGAGTGAGAAGAGGGACAGGAAAGATAGAATACTCATCTTTAAGACAGCATAAGCTCTTAGCTGTATTTTGGAATAGCTATTCCAAGAAACTATGCTGCGTTTTTGCCTTCCTATATACACAAGACCATAAGTCCTGGAAGGAGGCTCCATGTTATATTCATCTCTGTGGCTACCACCACCCTGGACATGAACCAATTGGTCTCTATGAGATTTGAACACATATGGGAGTAGGTAAAGTCAACCAGGAAGATCATGCAGCATGAAAAGAAGACACCTAAGAGGAGTCCCAGGGGAATATCAGTTTTTAAACATCTTTTATTTTATGTTTAACTATAGGATATTTCAATCATACTGAGAACAACAGCAGACACCCATGTGTTCACAACCAAAATTAACCAGGTATACATCTTTTTTAAGCTGTTAAATGTTATAAACTCTCAAGTTTGATATCTACATGAAAGAATATATCATACACACAATTTGACTACATATCTGAACATGAAAGGTAAAACAATACAGCTTCCAGAAGAAACCAGAGAATGTCTCCAGGATCACAAATTATACAGCAGAGTTCCTAAATAGGACACAAATGAAAAATAGAATGAATTTGAAGCAGCAAAAATAAGTAAGATACTTGTTATTCATATATCTGACAAAAGGACTCATGTCCACAACATGTAAAGGACCCCTACAAATCAATAAGAAAAAAGACAATGTCACCAATTTTTTAAATGGGCATAAAAAAGGCACAAAAGAAGATAGTCAAATGGCCAATAAACATGTAAGAAAGATCTCAACATCACTAATCACTGTGGGACATGAAAATTTAAACCACAAAGATTTTTTTTTATTAAATTCTTTTATTGGTACATTGTAGGTATACAACACAATTACATTTCTCATTGGGAATTGTACCTTTACATAATGCATCTTGGTTCTTATTTTTTCCCCATTCCTAGCCCTCCCTTCACGCCCTCCACCCTTCCCTATTTACAAAGACTTTATTTCCATTGTTTCCATTTCTCAGCATTTTTCCTTTCCCTTCCTTCCTTTCCCCTGCCCCTCCCACTACCCCTACCCCTTTGGACCTTTTCTTCCTATCTTACATTATCGACTATTCATTCTAATCATTGGTACATTTTAGGTATACAATATAATGACATTCATCATTGGAAATTTGCACCTTTACATAGTCTCTCTTGGTTCTCATTTTTCACCCTTGCCCAGCCCTCCCTTCAACCCCTCCAGTCCTCCCTATTTACAAAGATTTTGTTCCTATTTTGCCATTTTCTCATATTAATCCCATTCCCTTCTATCCTTTCCCCTAGCCCTCCCACTTCCTTCCCCTTTGCCCCTTTTCTTCCTATTTCACATTACCTATTATACATTTAGTCCTTATTTACATTTTCAGTTTCTCACACCAGAGAAACTATTCAGTATTTATACATGTGTGTCCTATTTATTTCACTTAAGAGTATTCCCTCAATGTGCATCCACTTAGCTATAAATGTCTCTAATTTCTCATTTTTTATGGCTGAGTAGTACTCCATTTTATAAAAAAACCACATTTTCTTGATCCAGTCTCCAGTTGATGGGCATTTGGGCTGTTTCCAAGTTGTAGCTATTACAAACTGTGCTGCTATGAACATGGGCACACATATATCGCTGTGGTATGATTCTTTCAATTCTTTGGGGAAGATCCCCAGCAGTGGAATAGCAGGGTCAAATGGGACTTCCAGTCCTAGTTCTTTGAGGTATCTCCAAACTGATTTCCACAGTGGTTGCTCCAGTCTACACTCCCACCAGCAGTGGAGCAGGGTTCCTCTTTCCCCACAGCACCCCCAGCGTTGGTTATTGGTTATTGGTTGATTTCATGATAGCAGCCATTCTTTCTGGAGTAAAGTGGAATCTCAGCATTGTTTTCATTTGCATCTCTTGAATGACCAGTGATGCTGAGCATTTTTTCATGTATTTATTTGCTATTTCTACTTCTTCCACAAAGATATTTTACAGTACCTACTCCAGAAAAGCTAACATACAAAAGATAGAAAACACCAAGTACTAGCAAGAACATGGAGCACCCAAAACTTCTATACATTCCTAGAGCTATAGTACTTTGGGACCAACCTGGACCACCTGCTGAACCTGAACGCATGTGTACCCTGCAGAAGGGCAATGCCACTGGTGGACAGACTCAAAGACATCAAGTGCACATTTGACTCCAGCAAACATATACTAGAATGTTCCGAGAAGCTTTGTCCTAGTAGCCAAAAGCTAGAACTTAATCTCATACTCATCAGTAGTAAAGTAGATTAATTAAATTGGGTTTAGGCTCAGAGTGAAATACTAATAAAATGAATGTTCCGAAACTTCATGTAACAATGTGAATGAACTTCACTAACTTTAAGTTAAGCCAAAAAGTGTAGATGCAACTGTATAACTTCATCCATATAAAGAAACCAAATCATATGAACCTTCTAACCTCTGTTGTTAAAAGTCAGGTTTTCCTGGGAGAATGGGGGAGAGTGTCTTTAGAAGACCAAGGACCAGGTTTCCTCAACAAATAAATTACAAGGAATAAAGAAGAGACATAGGAATCTGCACATATTAACCACTCACACTGTGAGAACACTACTAGATCCTGATACAAACAAGTAGTTTTAATCAAAATGGTCATGAGACATTAGGGGAACTGTGAAACCTGCCTGGGTATTTTATTATATAAAAAATTAATATTTATCCTGTTAAAGGTGATACTGTTATTATTAATATATTACTTAAAGAGTCCTTGTCTTTCAGAGGAACTTTTAAAACTCTTCATGGGGCCGGGGATGTAGCTCAGTGGCTGCCTCACAAGAGCAAGGTCCTGAGTTCGATCTCTGGCACTAAAAAAAAAAAAAAACTCTTTATGAATATAGCCATATGACATCTGGAGTTTGCCTTCAACATAATTTGGAGGAATGGGAGGAGCAGAGATAAGACAAGATAACAAATCGGTAGTTGAACTGGGTGATTAGAACAGAGGTGTTCATTACACTATTCTGTTTTTATAGGGGGTTTTTGACATTTTCCATGCTAAGACAGTTTTTAAAGAGTCTCTTCCCCAGAAGTTAATTATGATACATCTCTCTCTCATTAAATAAGAAGTTTTTGTTTTAAACATTTTTTTTTTCTTTTCAGGACACTCACATGAGAACATCGTTGCATACAGACTATGCAACTGACCAGAACTTAATAAGAGTAAGAAGTAAGTTGGGGAGCAGGATCAGAATACAAAAATAATTTGACAGTTTGGAATGGGAGCCAAAACCAAGAAAGATTTGATAGAGATTAATATAAAACCCTACACACGTATTCAAACAAAGCAGCTGTGCAGCTCAGCATGGAGACATGGATCCCAGGGTGAGTCAGCAGCCAGAAGGGGCTGCCAAAATCATGAGCAGGCAAAGCCAGAGGATGCGCAAAGAGAAGCCCTGGGCCTACTCCTTCCCTCTGCTAGTCTCACTTCACCTGAAGGGCTGGATCTTTGGCATCCAGAAGATTCTAAGGGAAAGCACACAAGATGGGAGGGATATCCCAATACAGAGAGGAAATAGAAGTATTCCACCTGGAGAAGGAATCTGAAAAAGGTAGAACCATCCTCAGACATATGTAGAGTCTCAGTCACAAGGGGACTTAAGGCTTCTCCCTGTGACCACAGCGGGAAAACCTTGTACCAATCAGTGGAATAACAAGGCAGGGCTCTGCTTGCCATTCTCTCTGACAGAGCAGAGTTCCCACACAAGATCATGGGCTGCCACTCTGGACAGTGTTGTACAGAACTGTAGGTGTCTAAATGAAGACTCCACTTGATGGCTTCTGAAGTTATCTCTAAGCTTGAGATCCTAATTCCTCAGAAATCAATTAACAGTAGTAACCCTAGAAAGAATGATGGTCATATCTCCCATTTATTAAGTACTTATCACATTCTAGGGACTGTGCCAAGTTCTAACATGCATGATATCATTTCATTAGACCATCAGTCAGCAGATGCTTGGTGCATGCATATTTTATGTCCACTATTGTGTAACACACAAACATTACCTGACATGGTCCTTTTCTTTAAGGAGCTTATAACACATATGCTGATCAACACTTAAGGAGCCACCACTGCTCAGGCTAACTACACCTTTCTTCCCCATTATAAATAAACAGCTTTTGCTTTTTTATTTAATTAAATTCTATTATTGGTACATTGTAGGTATACAACACAATTACATTTCTCATTGGGAATTGTACTTTTACATAATGCATCTTGGTTCTTATTTTTTCCCCATTCCTAGCCCTCCCTTCACGCCCTCCACCCTTCCCTATTTACAAAGACTTTGTTTC